>PVLD010008368.1:0-84526 GCA_004027595.1 Dinomys branickii
GGGACTTTCCCACGTCTCGCCCCGGCAGCCTGGTCCGCCCTACCACATCTCCCCCGGCATCTCAGAGAAATACGCCCAGTTTAAACTTCCCAGCCGAGGTTCCGGCATTCACGCTCACCAAGTCTGTCTCGAGCTGGTGGTGTTTATTAAGGAGGTTCGCTCCCTTGCTGCTCACCCGGTCGCCATCTTCCTCGGATCTTAGTGGACATATTTTGAATGAGATATATTTTCCTAGCTTGGAATGACATTTCTTTTAGTCCTTGATTATGCAATCTAAAGAATTCATTGTTTTCTTCAATTTATTGTTTCTACACACTATCATTATAAAACAAGTAAAGTTGTATTAATAACAAGCATTTATCATGTAGATATTAACTTTTGTCTTGCTCTTCTAAGAGAAAAATATTTTCCTAATTTAAATATTTTTAAAGTTCTTTGTTTTCCTTTTTTTTAATGTGGCACAAATTCAGACTACCTGCCACACTGGCAAAATTGCAAGTATCTATGACACAAAAGTAAGTACAGCAGAGTATCTTGGGAATCAACTCAGAAGTATGTCACATGATGGCCTATTTAATCAGGATAATTGCATCATATATTGGATACACTTCAAATTAGTAATAAAAATCATCTTATAATCCAGGAAATGATAACAAGCAAGATTAGAGTGCAACAGTCTACTCATTTTATCTGTTGTTTTGTCACCACAATGGTAAAACAACATTCAGATGGAGATGGATAGGAAATCAAGCACATGGCCCCTAAAAATCAAAAGTTACTAAATATAAAATTTATTCTATAACCAATGCTTTTTTTCCCTAACAACACCAGGACCACTTTCTATGTTTTGAGTAATAACAATCCTGGAGTTGGGGAATGTCCCAACACCATATTTGCAAGTCCTACAGGCTAGAAATATCCATTTTAAAAACAGAATACATTTTGAGAATGATGGCACAATATTATTTGCAGTCCAGTAGAAAATTATCATTAGTTTGGACCAGCAGTGAACATTCTACTTCCTCAATTTCTATGGAATGGTGGAACTGAGACTCTAAAACAAGACCGCCTAGCCTTTATAGTATAGTTTAAAGTATATTTTCTAAGAGTATCTTAGTAACAGACAGAAGGCAAAAGAAAACACAATCAGACTAGTAATATTTTTAATAAACAATGTCAGAAATGGCAATTAAACCTAGTATCAGTTGATGCACAACAAAGTAAGGAAATTGCTCAAAGCTTGTGAGTTGAGGACTATAAATTAATCTGTCTTTTTGCTTCCAATCTCTGTTTTTCTCTATTTGAATACCTGGATGTTATGGACCATCATCATCCTGATATGAAATAGAGTTTTTCCAAGGGAAACAAAATGTTGGCTCATATATATCTCCAGCCCCTTAGTGGGACTGTTAGTGGACTTCATCAGATAAACTTTTTGCCATGTTAAAGGTTACTTTTTCAGAGAAGTTTGGGAATAATCCCTGACACTTTCTGTAGAGTAACTAATCTAGACTATCGTGGGAATCTTTGATGATGGATTAACTGCACACCTTTCCCTTTAGATAAACAGTTTCAGTATTGAGAATTGATCCCATAAAAAACCACTGACTTTCTTTTTTTAAGATTTTAATGTAAATATAGCTTGATGCTATTCATGTTTTGGGAAGAGAAATTTGACTAGCTACAGAAAAATGTTAACACACACACACACACACACACACACACACATATATACAGAAATTAAACAGATATCAAATTATAACACACTAATAACTACCATCAGTAAAATGCACTTTTTTCACCATCTTTGTTCAGATATAATCTTCTCATTTGGGGGAAGGAATTGGAAGTGCACAGATTTTGCTGTGCACCCTTTCACAATATATTCGGGTTAATTTCCTGACGGGATCATCACAACCACGATGACTCATGAGCTCATAACCCCTCACCTTTGTGTGTTTTGCTTAATAAGAAAAGAACCTTATTCTCACGCAAAACCAGGCTTACTTCAAACATGAATGGTGGACTGAAGACACCTCAATGACTCATCCAGAGATAAAGAAATGTAAAGACTGTCTTTTTGTTCTCTTCCTTGGCTCTACATAAATGTGTCTCTGAAAACAAATGGCACACCTGAGATTAATTTGTACTTGAGGAGTTAATTCTCAGAGTAGTACAAAACAAACAATTCTTTAAATGTAGAAGAAACTCTTATGTGAAAAGGCTTTCTTACAACTTCTTATCTTTTTTCCATTTTAAAGTGTAAATATGCTACATTAACTCACAAATGTGTTTTTATTTTCATTTCCTGTTAACTATGCAGAGATACCTTATTTTTCAATTAGAATGGTGTGTTTATTTTCTTTTTAAATTCTACTACTCTTATCTGAAACATTTCTTTCTTAAACTACATTGGCTGTGCTGAATAAAATTTCAGTTAGTCCTGAAGCGCCCTAATGGAGGAGACAGTTGTAACCAAGCCAGGCTGCAAAGCACATAATCAGTCAGTTGAAGGTATACTTTATCTCCCAAAAGCAACCTTATGCCAAGCACTGTTCCTGAAATCATGAACACCTTGGTCATTTGTTAAAATACAAAAGTTACAGTGGAGAAAATTGATAGAAGAATGTTATCCATGTTTAAAAGAAATTTATTTTTATTTTAAATTTTAAAAGTGTTACATATTTTATTTATGGATTCAAAACATTGATATAAAATTGCTTTAAAAATTAGAAGTACAATGCTATAAAGTAGAAACAGGCAAATGATTTTGCTGACTAATTATAGTTGGTAAGACAAATCATCAGATAGACAACTCAGTAAAATGAAACTCATTAGATTACTCGCTATCACCGATGAATGCTTGAAGGTGGTTGAGTGTCCCGCCCAAAATTTTATAGAGTATCCACTGCAGAAGGAAATATATATTGTATTTAGGCATAATAAGGTTACAAACATCT
Source organism: Dinomys branickii (assembly GCA_004027595.1). Taxonomy (NCBI): domain Eukaryota; kingdom Metazoa; phylum Chordata; class Mammalia; order Rodentia; family Dinomyidae; genus Dinomys; species Dinomys branickii. The sequence goes on from PVLD010008368.1 coordinate 2,961, forward strand.
GTTCCTGGATTTTGTGGAGGCACAAGTTTTCAATTCATTTGGATATATACCAGGAAGGGCAATCACTAGATTGGAAAGTATATTTAATTTTGTATAAAAGCACCAAACTGTCTTTTAAAATTGTGCAATTTCATATTGACATCAGCAGTGGACAAGAGTACCCACAGCCTCGCAGAGCTGTGCTTTGTTGTACTCTTTGTGTTCTACATTTTAGCTAAGTTAGTAGAAACACTGCAGGCAGTCAGGGCTAGGTGCTGAGAGGAGTCAGTGCAGAAAATGAGGGCACAGTACAACTGCGGGTGGAGGCACACCTAGCGAGGGCCAGGGTTCAATATAAAGACAGGATGACCAGTCCCACAAACCTCACGAGGAGTTATGGTTCTTGTCTAGATGTACCCTGAAAGCCTTGTCACGGAAGATGTGGGCTTTTCAGAGGTGGCCCAATCCAGAGCTTGTGATTGATTCATAGTTTAACGCTGGGATTAATGGTGTGAGCACTACAGCCACGCTAGAGCAGATAAACTGGGTAAAACACAAGAGACAGAAAGAGACTCATCTCTGCTCCTTTTTGTTGTACTTGCTGTCTTCTGCCACCATAGACTGTTGTATCTCGGCCACATGCCATCTTGCCTTGGAGACAGCCAATTGTGGCCCGAACCCTCTAGAGACTGTGAGCTAAATGAATATTTCCTCCCTTAACAATGAGTGTCATAATCTCATAACCCTAACATTTTGTATTTTGCTTCAACAATGAAACATTAAGAGAATTTGGTACCGCACAATTGGGTTGTTGTTATAATTGTACCTGATCATGTGATTCAGGAGCCTTTGGAAATAGCTTGTGGGAAGAGTCTGGAAAGATTCTGAGATGCTGGCTGAAAATGTAGCTCTAGAATGACTTCGGCTGTACTCTATGAGAGATTCTGGTCATAGCTCAGAAGATCAAAAAGCTGGTAAAGATCAGACTGAGCAGTTTCTGCTAGGAAGAAGGACTGCTTTAGCTGCCGGACTCCAGATAAAATGTTTTATGGCTTGGCAGAAAGTTTTCATTTGGTTCATGTCCAAAGACTGCTGAGACAAGATTAAGGTTGGCAGTCTAATTAATGTGGAAGAAGAAATTTCAAGGCAGTTGATTGTTGAAGTGGTAACATGGCTATTGTTTTCAGCTAGATCTCTGTTGAGAATCAAGAACAGTCAGAATGATTTATTTAAAACACTGTGAATTAGGCAAGAAAGAATACTGCAATAAAGCTGTGGGTTGCAAAGGTAGAGCAGAGGAGATCTTGATTACTGAGAAGGAACAGGAGGATAGAAAAGTTGGTTTGAGGGCACCACAAGAAGCAGCAGGACTCCAGCCACTGCAGACTCAAAACTGCAAAAGCAGCTGACTTCTTGGAGAAGAGAACCCCTGAGCACCATGTTCCAGAATGGTAGAGACCTAGAGAATTTTTTTCCTTCAGAGTGCTTAGCAATACAGGACCTCAACCCTTACAATTAAAAGAGAGGGAAGTCTGGCTACTGCTCTAGCTGTCAGCAGAGCTTGGTGTCATCTGTGTGGCACTGGTTTTAAGTACATACAGGGAAAAGCTTTGGGTTCGGGGAAGACACCACCCAAGTTTCAGAAGGTCTGGAGGCCATGCAGTGTTCCCATGAGAGGGCAGCATGTAAAGCTGTGAGTGTGAAGCCAATGGTACGGTGGAGACCCCAAAAGTTTTCAAATGTGAGGAATATGGACCATATGAAAAAACTGCAAGGAGGGAGCAGAGATGCCCCTAGAGAGAAGCCACCAGAACTACAACCACCAGAAGTGGCAGAGGGCTGAAGCCACCCAAGTCCTTTGGAGCTCACATCTTGCTACATATTGCCTCATGTTCTAGACATGGAACTACAGGACTTAACGTTTGCTCTGCGGGATTTGAACTTGGCTTGGTCCCATTTCTTTGTATCCCCTCTTTGCACCTTTTGGAACAGAAATGCTTATCTTGTTTCATTGAATGTTGGAAGTGTTCAACTTTTTATTTGTCAAGCCTGTTCTGCCCCAGTTTCATTTCTGATCTGATCTTCCACTGATAAGGAGGCAATCTCAGCTCCTGAAATTCCCCTCCCTTCCCTTTCCAGGCTGAAAGTGAGGACTCATGACCAAATTATCTCAATAACTCATGGGGATCATGAAAAAATTTCATATTTCTGATCTGGTTTATGATATTTTACTGTCATTTGGTACTCTTCTTTTTTAGGGCATGTTTTTGCTGAAGATTAGAGAGGGAAGAACACTGAACTATATCAGTCTTTTCCTCCTATCTAATAACTAAGAGCTTTTAGGTTGACCCCTCATAAAAGATATGAGTGTTTGCTAATGATGAAGACAGGCAAGTTATCTCAGATGAGGAACATATACCCTGCTTCTGAGTCATATGAGACATCGGAATTTGCCTGTCCAAAAGAACGCACATGAAAGTATGTCACTGCTATGTATTCTGGACAATGATCACCTGATTATGGAAAACCTAACCTGAGAAGTCATGGAAAGAATTCACTTCTTGGTGAGACCAGAATTAGCTGTTTCCTAAGCACAATATTTAAGAGAACAAAACACATTTAGTTTAAGGAATTACCACCTCCTGATACTTTCTCTCTCTCTCTCTCTTTCTCTCTCTCTCAGCAGGAGAGAGATTCCCATCATTTATGTGTGTAGAGAAGTGCTTCCACTGATGTGTAAGTTGTGGTTACTGAAGGAAGGGTACAAGTTTTAACCTGTGAGTTTCATAAATATGTTACAGGTATTGAAACAGAAATGTTAGAGTGGATTTTGAGTAAAATTTAGCCATAGCTTGCTTCTCAGGACGAGTACCTTAGTGATTAGGTACACAATAGGGCCCAGAAAAAGGATTTTCCTGAGGATTTACTTGCCTCTATCTTTCCGTGGAATTTCCCAGGGTGGGTAGTGCTCCAACCACTTCTAATTTTCTCTTTGATCTTGCCCCCTTCACTCTCTTTCAAACAGTTGGAGAGAAATTGAACAGGTCTCTTGATTATTTGTTTAATTTTTGTAGCAATGCTTTATTCTTTAAACAAGACTGCTATAAAAAACAATTATAGCCTGCTCTTTTGAAAACACAAAAGAGTTAGGAATGTGAATTTCCAGAGATGGTAGGGTGTGAATCAGTAAGTGAGGCTAGGCCAACTTGACCTATCTTCTGGTCTCTGCAGATTGTAGCTGCTAGCTCTGGAGCAGATTACCTTGGGGGATGCCATGAGAGTTTGCAGAAACCAGGGATTAAAAATCATTCCTTCATTCCTATTTCTCCTTGTTGTGCAGATGGAAAACTGCAATGGTTGATACATTGCCTCTATTTAAGAATTGAGAGGTTTAGAAACTTAACTAAGTGGCTCAATAGGGGGCCGCAGTCCTCACTTTGAAAGCTTGTGGAAGGGGGGGAACAGAGATGGTATGAGTGGGTAGCCAGCATTCGATATAAGGGAGGAGACGAGGCTTATTTTCCCCATTATTTGCTCCTGCTGTTTTTATTGTCTTCTTCCTGTATCGTGACACTACACTGTCTTGGAGCCAAGTAATTATGGACAGTGTCTAGTTACTTTTCTCTCATTGCTGAGACAAGATACTTGACATTCAAAATTAAAGGAGAAGAAGTTTATTTACTTCACAATTTCTGGAGATTTCAGTCCATAACCAGCTAGATCCAAGGCAGTGCAGTGGCATGGCGCAAGGGCAACAGTTCAAGGTAGTAGAAGACAGCAAAAGCAGCAAGAGAAAAATGGAGAACAAGTCTCTTTATACTCCCTTATTATTGTAACAAGGCTACTCTCCCTCCAGATGAGTACAGCATCCACATTATCTCTGTGCCCTTCTCTTGCACAGGATCAGGATGTTTGCAAAATGAAGATCCTGGTCCCTTGCTGGGGTACTTAGTTAAACGTCTAAACTTCTCAAGTTGACACAGTGTCAATAATTACAATATGCCCCTTGTCAACTTGGCACCCAGACGCATTTCTTTAAACTGGTCTCCAGAAACAAATACACGCTTATTCTTATCATTTCACAACTTGAACATTATAATGCAGATTTAACAATCCTTAAGAACTAGTATTGTCTGTCAACATTAGAGCAATATCATTCTGATCTTAGCCCCCAAAGACTCATGCACATCCCTTTATGCAAAAGGCATGTAATCCATGTCTAAGAGCTGCCAAAATCCTAACAGTTTCAGCATTCCTGAAAAGTTCCTGTCTCTAGTCTCCTCTGAGATTTAAGGTAAACTCTGAGCTGCAAGACCCTGTACAAATGAAAATAAAATTAAACATTTCCAACGTTCAATGGCACAAATAAACATTTTCATTCCAAAAGTCACAAACAGGGGAATACAAAGGATTGAGACTAAAGCAAGTCTAAAATCCAGCAATTAAGTAGTAATTCCTGTTGTTCCACATTCAGAATCTGAAACAATCTGTGGCAAATTATGAGCCCCAGAGGGCTTGTGTGTTTCCACCCATGCAGTACCTCCAGTGGTTAGAGCTTGCAAAGCTTCTCTCTTGGGCTGGCTTTGCTACCTCCTTGTACGTTTCCTTAGAAGATCCACAGTCTGGATTTTCCAATCTTAGGGGCTCCCCACTGCACCTTTGGCTTCACGCTCACAGTTTCCCACATTGCCCAATCAGAGGCACACTGCGTGATCTTCCACGCCTTTTGAATTGGGGTGGAAGTCTTCTTAACCCTGTAACTCTTGTATTCTGCACACACCTAAAGTCAGCACCACATGGGTGATGCAAATGTCTGTTGCCATCTGGAGCAGTAGCTAGGCTTTCCTTTTGCTGTAGGAGTTAAATGCCCGTATCACTGGGCACTCTCGAGTTCAATTCTGCAGAACAAATTTTCTATACTCCTTCCTTTCTGGAACGTGGTGTTCTGTAGTTTTTTTCAAAGCAAGGTCTTTCACCTTTGCAGTTTTGAGGCTCTAACGGTGGAGACTTGTGATGCCCTCAGGGTCTCTTTTCAATTCTCTTGTTCCTTCTCAGCAGTCAAGATCTCAGCTCCATCTTTGTAGTCCACAGCTGTACTGGAGGTTCTTTTCTGGCGAAGCTCACAATTTTTTAAATCAACCTGCTTGGCTCTTTGCTCTTGATCCTCAACATAGATCCGACTAAAATCCCTCTCCAATAGCGATTCCGCCACCACAATATTCAACTGCCTTGAAATTTCCTCTGTCAGATTATTCTACGGCCCTTAATATCATTCTCAGACAAAATCACTGGATGTGAGCAAAATGCAAACTTTCTCCCAAGCCATAGCACACTTCATCTGTAGTGCAGCTGCCAGTGTAGTCTTTCTTCCCAAAAGAAACCTCCTGAGCCTAGTCTTTAACAGTTTTCTTGTCTGATGAGCTTTGACAAGAATCTCCCATAAAGAAGAACCTGAAGTGTACAAACTCTACTCTTACAGTCGATATCTCTGAAACTTTCCAAAGTCTTCCCACAAACTATTCCCAAAGGCCATTGAACCATATCATCAGTATAATCACACCAAATTCTGTCTTGGCTACCTTTCTCTTGTTGCTAAGAGAAAATATCTGACACTCAAAATTAAAGGATAAAAGATTTATTTAGCTCACAGTTTGTGGAGTTTTCACTCCATAATCGGCTGGCTCCAAGGCAGGGTGGCATGGTCCAGGGGAAACAGCTCAAGGCACTGGAAGATAGCAAAAGCATCAAGACCAAGTTGTGAAAAGTCTTGCAGCAAGGTTTAGAAGTTAGCCTGGTAGTGCCAGTTGCCACACCTGTAATGCCAGCACTCAGGAGGCTGAGGCAAGAGGATTGCTTCAAGTTCACGACCAGCCCAAGTCACAAAGTGAGCTCAAGGCCAGCCTGAAACTGTATAGTGAGACCCTGTCTCAAAAGGACAGAAAAATAAAAAAATAAAAATGAAGTTAACCTGGTAAACACTGCCAGAGGCAAACAAACACACAAAAACCTACTAAATGCATGATGGAGCACTGGAATTTAAAGCTGGAAATCCCCTACATCCTAGTAATAGAAGTGTCAGCTCCAACTCATTTCCAGATTTAAAGTTCAGAGACATTTATTTTCTGAGATTTTTATGTCTAAGACTTTCAGAGACCAGTATTCCAACGCCTTTCTTCAGAAATGGCTCAAGTGAGGGACATTTTGACCTCAGATACATAAATACATGCTTCTTTATTTTCTGTTATAACAGCAACGAGAATTTTTTAAACATTTCTCATATTTTCTTAAGAAAGTATTTTGAAATAGGGACAGTAAGGAAAAAATTTTGCTGATGGGAAAGTGATTGGCTTTCTCACTAGTGTTTTGTCACTAGCAACTTTTCAAAATGTGTTGTGAGTGACTGATTGATTTTATATATATATATATGTAATCACCTTCAGAAAACACCAGAAAAATATTTTTTCTCTTTTTATAACTGAAAATAAGTTGTGTGCAACTCCTCAGGGTCATTACTTACCTGTGTTGGTACAATGAACTAACCATATTTTCCCTATTTTTAAATTATCTTTTGTCTTTGTGACAGACAAAACATTATTTCCTAGTTGCTAAGCAAACAGCCTCAAAAACAAATCAAGACTAGGTTTTGCAGATTTGTGTGGCTAATGTACATGGTCCCAAGATCTCAGCAGTGAGAGTCAGAGGGAAGCAGAGAGGGGCCTTTCTTTTTCTTGCTAGGGAAAGCAGTAGTGAACTCTTAAGGAGAAAATACAAAGAAAGACAAAATTTGAATTATAAAAACGTGGCAGGAACAAAAAATAGCATATTTAAGTGTTAGTTTGCTTTCTGATTCATGAATATTGAATAGTATACATTTTACTTATGTGATAATTTCCTTGGTTTTAAATCACAAACTCTGCAATTATAAGTATAGTTTTTAAAATGTAAAAATGTTCTTGCCTAACTTAAAAGTTGTGTGTTATTTATTTGCTTCTTTTCCTTTCAAGAAATATACTTTTGTGGTATAAACAAGATACACAATCTAGATTTTATTCCTGGTAATGAAAGCAGACACTTACTTTTTCTTATCTTCTGTCACACTAATCTTATTTTATTTCTTTTCCATTTTTGGTTTTACCACTTTCAGTTTAGTATGTATTGTCTTACAACTGTATTTTAAAACAGTCATAAATTTGACGTCCTTGCCTTTGGAACACTGTTTTAACATTTTCTATACCATGTCTGTAGAAATTTTCCCAGTCAAAGAAATTTGGGTCTTTGAAGCACTCTACAGGGTCATTCCCATGTGCCCGGGATACCTCCCAGCATGATGGATATATCTGTCTCTTCAGTATCTCTGGATGGATGACTAGATATCACAGATATGACTAACTCACTTAAAATTTATAGTGCACAAAAATAAAATACTTTCCATTATTTTCCCCTATGTTATGATCAGAGACCACTTTGGGTATATTCAAAATTTACTTCTACAATATAAATTTATGAATGTATAATTTGTTATTATTTGCCCCAGAATATAAAATTCCCCAATACAATATATACTTGAACTCTCACTTAGTGATGGTGAGTGATAATAAAGTGGTAGGAAGCGATGGGAATGAATCATTGACTGAAGAATCTCAGTTCATTCCTCCAGCCAGCATCAGCATCAGCAAGGAACTTGTTAGAATCCGCAGTCTGGGCCTTTCTCAGAACTGGTGAGTTAGAAAATCTTGAACAAAGAGGGCCAGTGTTAGTTTTTCTTCATTTATTTTCTTTTAATAAGATGTGTAAATGATTCTGATACACACTAAATTTGATAGATTTTCAGTTAAATGACAATAAATGTGTCATTTTAGCATTTAAGCTCAGTTGCTAACATAAATGTTTTGATAGACAAGTTTGACCTGACAATTTTAGGAAGAGATTTTAGAAAATGTGATATCGTCTCAGATACCATCTGGAAATTGTCATCACACTATAATAAGTTCAAATTCTCATCACTTTTTCTCTGCCCTGTTCTTTCTTTTCTTTCTTTTAAAAATTATAATATAGGAAAATTCAAACACAAATACAAGCAAACCAAATAGTATTTTGATCATCCATCTTGCTGGTATCCAAGTTCATCAATTGATCATATCATAGGAAATTTTTTCTATGTATCATATCATAGGATATTTTTTCTATATATCATATCACAGGATATTTTTTCATATCACAGGAAATTTTTTTTCTTTATCTATACCCTTTCATGATTTTTCCCTGCTTCACTGATTGGACCATTGTGAAGAAAATTAAGGGAAAATATACTATTATTTTAAGAATAATTGTGGTTTTCAGAACATGGTACCCTAACAGAGGTACAGGATATTAGAAAAATTAAAAGCAGGATTATTACCCTGAACTTCTCCTGCACTTTCTCTCTAAAGCAGGTCTGAAAAGAATTCCCTGACTCCAGTGAAGTAGGTTCCTCCATGTTAGAAGACCCTCATTAGAGGCCGAGAGAGAGGGAATAGTAAAGCATGTCCTTATTTATTAAGACACGTGAACAGGGGGAAGAATCTAAACAAGCCTTGTTAAGTTCCTTCATTTATCATTAGGTCATGCATTGTTTGAACTATCATACATTTTTACACCAAGTTAAGCAGAAAAGTACAAAGACTTTCCTGTTTCTTGTGATTTTCATTTCTGTAGGCTGTCAAGTCATGTAATATTTAATATTAACTCACTCGAGTGTTTTGCTAATCTTTTAATATGTGTCTGAGCCACTAAATTAGAAACAGGAAAAGAAGGAAATCTTGTCTCTTTTACAGTAACTACAGCAAAGTAATTACATATAGTGTATGAATTTCTAATATTAACATAAATTTGTCCTTAGTAGCTAGAGAAAATGTTTAGATTCTGTGGTCTTGTCCATATTTATTCTTTTCTTTTGCAATTCTACTGATTTCATTTTATATTTCTCAGGATGTAACATGACTGTGTGGTTGGGGCAGTTGTCTTCAGTCTTCCGTTTCTGTAGAAACTACATTCACTGATGTGGGTAGTGAATGTTAATTTCATTCCTAAGTATGCTTTTGTTTTCTTCAAGATTCTCTTCACAATCTCTTAGCTGTTTATATTTATCATGTTAATTATTATTATATATGACTCATCATGTGTAAAGTATTGCTTTAAACTTTCATAGTATATGAACTTGTTTGTTTCTCATAGTAATTACTAATATTATAAGTGATGTAGTTATTGACTTATTCCTGTTTTTTTATATAAATTATGCTATAAATAATTAACTTCTTGAAAAGAAATACATCAAAGTACATTGCAAGTGTGTAGTTCAACAGCTACTTTAGTATTTAAAAAATCTCCTTCCTACCAGCTGGTGTTAAAAGTTGTTACTGTTAACCATAGCATTTGTGTTAACAAAGATTCTCAGACAGCATTTACTGATTTCTAATCAGATAAGAACTTCTGATATCTTATGTACTTTAGGGTCATCTATGAGCCTCACCTGTGTATTAATTCTAACTCTGTCAGCTCAGCTTCCAAGTCTGAGGCCATAGTTCTAACTATTATGTTAATCTCTCATCAGTTTTTTTGTTTTGATTTGTTTGCTTAAATTCTATGAGGAAAGTCTGCAAATTTCTGATTCTATTATTTCAGGTTTCTTATTATTTTTTTTCCTTGTGGGTTTAATCATTTTCAACTACCATGTTCTGTTGGTTCCATATATTGTCTCATGTTAATATATACCAAGCTGTTTTGCTAAGCCTCTGGTGTAATGATCAATTCTTGGAAAAGTGTTAATTGTGAGTTGGCTTTTAAATTTCTTCTTAACAGACTTCCGAGAGTTCAAAGCAAAATTTTAAAAACTCCCCTCATGTAGGTGAGCAGAGAGACCAAAATCACAAGGTCAAAGAATATCCTAGCATACAGAGGAATTTTGGTCCTTCAGCATACCAACCCCGTAGTGACTGCAGACAGTAACGGCAAAGAGTCTGAGATAGCTTGCTTCAAGTCACTTAAAGTCACAGGGTTAATCTAATCCAGTGAGTTTTGCATTTCCTTCCTCTCTCTTTCTCTCTCTAGCTTTACTTCCTTTTTCATTACTTCTCTTTTTCACGTCCTCTTTTCTTTTTTTCTTCTTTCTCTGTCTTCCTCTCGTCCCCCCCCCCTCTCCTCTTTAGCTCTGAATCCACAGGAAATCTTCCTCACCTTGTCTAAAGGACAAGGGCAGTAAGGTTAAGGAAGTGTGCAATTTATTTTTCTGTTTCTATCAGGACAATCTGTGTGACTGGGTATTCTTAACTTTTCAGCATGGGAAAATTAACCTTGTCTAACACTAATAAATACAAATGTTTTCATCCCTAAGTGATTGAAACACAATATTGTCTCGTACAAAGTAGGGCAAAAGGGCAAACCCAAGTGAGTACACGGAATAACTTATTTGATAAGTGTAATTATTACCTAATGTTCATCCTACATACTGCAAACCTGGTCTGAAACATACTTTTCTGCATTGCTAAGAAAGTTCTGTTGTCTCTCTATTTTCTTCGTCCATTGAACATACATTTTCCTTTTCCCCATTTATTTCCTCAATGGACAGCATGCATCTGAGAGGTTTTAGATGTCAGGTTACGACATAGTAAGTACCATAATAAGGGTGCATTATAACATCACTAGTATATTAATTCTGCCTATAGTGATAAGCTGATTAAATTTAAAATGAAATAAATTTTTCACACTAGGGCCTTCTGATTTCTTTTGGTACATAATTATATTACTGAATATCATAGTTATTGATGATATTATGAAGATGGTTTGAAAATATATCTTGAAGCAGCAGGTTGTAGAACAAGATGCTAAACTATATGCTAAAATAGTATGCATAAGAACACTTTTGAATTGAGATTCCAGTAAGTATAGACTTTATTGGTAATTTTATTTGTATTAAATCATAAAGATAACTATATTTCTGAGGATATTTTTTCATGACATCAACTTTTATTTTTGTGATAGCTAAAATTTACTGACACAAATGATGAGGCTACCATAATACAACAGCAAAAACAAGAATTAATTAAATAGTTGAAGAGCTAGAGTGCTAGACTTATTTTGCATTTTAAGCTGAATCTTGCAAGGTAGGCTATAAATCAACTGGAGCCTTTATAAGTAGATTTCTGGGGTCTATCTGATGAGATTTTTTATTTAAATTTTTTTGTTTTAATTTTCCTTCTTGGCATTGCAAATGCTCAATTTTGAGCCCCATAGTGCCTGTTGTTAATGCTGTTTTAAATTAAAAAGCAAAACTAATGAATGAACCAATATGACTTTATCTAAGAGCATAGTAGGGTAAGTTCACTGCCACGCATGTTTAAGGGCACCAAAGTAAGGCAATTTAAGAAGACATGATTAAATTGATGTAAGTGTCAGTAAATACATTTGTACATATATGTGTGTTCATACATTCAGAAGGGATATTATTTAAACAAAAGAATCTTTGCAAATCAAGTCTGTGAATCTGTTTCTGTAGATTTAATGCTTTAAAAACCTAAGATAGCTTGGATCTAGTGTTCCCCGAAAGCTCATTCATTGAAGATTTGGTTCCCAGGTGGGGGTACTATTAAGAAGTGGTCGAGAAGTTGGCTCTAGTTAGAGAAAATAAGTCTCTGGAGCCTGGCCCCCACTTCTCTAGCATCTATCTATTGTGCGGTGACCGCTCTTCTCCCCCACAGTCACGGCATTTGCATCGGTGTGAGCCCAGGGGCATGGAGCCTTGAGACAGCGGCTGGAAACCAAGGGAACTAACTATAAATCAAAGCGCATCATTCCTTCTTTTAGTGGTTCTTCCTAAGTATTCTGTCACAGTTATGGGAAGCTGGCTATATACAGAAGATAATTATATTCCATTTAGAAACAACCGTTTATTAGGCTTGGATAGCAGATTATATTTACAAATCTAATATTACGCTATTTATTTCTCACTGAGGGGTGTAATCTGTGGTTATTATTCTAAAAACGGAATACAACATCTGGTGATTCTATACACCTTTAAATCTATGAGTCAATCAAAATATTCCCCCCAGTGCATTGAAGAATTGACTTTAAGCCATAAAGCATATTTTTACCTCTCTTGTACACATGAGAGTGAGGTTTCTAATACTAGCTAACATTTGCAGATAACCTGATTTACACTTTACTTTGACCCTTTAAAAACCTGTGGGTTTATTTTAATTGGTTTTGAGCTTTCAGTAGAAGATTATTAGTAGAGCTCACAGAATTGAAGAAACTTTTGAGTAAAAACCTGTTAAAGAGATAATATATCTTTTTGGCCTTAGCTGAAATAATATTAAAACCTACAATGGTAAAGGAAGTAAAAAGATCTCTTTTGTTGTGAAAAACAACTACTCACAAAATACTGATTATGAAACTCAAAATTTTTACTTGATAGTGAGGAATTCATTAAATTTCTGAAAATATACCTTTGCTTGGAGCCATGTGTGTGAAACTCCGGGTGTGTTTACATGGTGCCATCTACCAGAGGACAACATGATAGCCATAAATACTAGCTTCATCAAAACAGTAATGTCATTCATTAAATTGATTATGAAAATGTTTGTGTTATTTCAACTTCAGTAGTTCCTTGCAAATAATTTATTTTTGCCTTGATTATTTTACTCTTGTTACTGAGACAAAATACCTGACACCCAGAATTAGGGAAGGAAAAGTTTATTTAGCTCACAGTGTGTGGAGGATTCAGGTCATGTTCAGATGGCTTCAAGGCAGGGTGATATGCCACAGAGGCAACTGTCCAAGGTGGCACATGATGAAAAGCAGCACAAGCACAAAGAGGCATGTTGCACTCACACCATCCCTATACCCTCCTCTTGCACAGGCTTAGGATATTTACAATGTGAGGACCCCTGGCCCTGCTGAGTCACATGGTTAACCTTCTAAACTTCTCAAGTTGGCATGATGCACAACATCCTAGAGCCTAAGGACATGTCTTTTTCACCCAAGGATAGAGAACTGAGTTACTTAGTTAAGCTTCTAGGCTCCTGAAGTTGACACAGCATATCAACCGTAACAATCATTTTGTAAATTTTGAGAATTTTATTCATTGACTATTTAATCACAACTAAAATGAAAGCACTGAGCGTTCATGGAGTTCTGCTTCTACATAATATTTAGCAAGAAAACTTGAAGAACTGAGTTTAAATGAGTTCTTAATAGAGTGGGTTCAACAGCTTCTATTTGGGATTGGAAAATAACTTCACTCTTTGTAATAAGAAACATCTCTTTTGAAGCTGGCTGTAGGGTCCCACACCTGTAATCACAGCAGTAGGGAGGCTGTTGCAGGAAATCACCCAGAGTTCTAGGCCAGCTGGCTACATAATCACTTAAAGGCCAGCTGAAACTACACAAAGGATGCTGTCTCAATGTCTCCTCCCTCCTAAAAAAGAACATTGCTTCTAAGGTTACATAGATGTGTACAATTTCCACACTAACCACATAACTAGCATATAGAACAAATTCAGGTAAATTTTCATTACTAGGAAATTGAAAAAAAGGAATCACAATGACAGAGAAAGATGATGGACGCTAGGACATGAGGAATGGTTTGTCCACCAGAGGTGAATGAGCTGTATAATCAAGAAACATTACGCAGCAGATAGAGAAGAATATAGGCATACTTTGATTGATAAGCATGAGCTTTATTTCTAATTTTTCACATAAATTCAAAATAATGACTACATAGAATCCCATTTCTGTCCTATTGAAATTTCTCTGATGTCAATACTACTCAGGTTCACTTATCAAAGGAGTGTTTCTTTTTTCCTGATAGTCACTTCAGAGCAACTAGAAGCTGACATAGTAGGGCTGGTTATCCATTTGATGAGTTTGCCCCTAGCTGGTTTTCCTGCAAGTTAATGGGAAAGGTAGGGAAGCAATTAGAAAATAGTTGTTCCAACACCAGAGATATATCCTGCAGCCAGCTGTGCTGTCGAAAACCATTCCCCATGCATGGCAATTAAAAAACAATTGGGAGCCTGTTTCCAGTAAGTCGCCAGAGAGACACTTGAAAGAAGGTGGAAGAATGGGGCTTACCTCTGTCCCAGGGACCATACAGCTGCAGGAAATGGAAACAAAAGGACAGAATAAAACGCTAAGCCTCAGGAATTTTTACGGATATTAAGGTGCAATCGATCTCTATTATTGATTAGAAAACTACAAGTACATTACTTCCTATGCTCCAATTATCTGAATTTTCTGCATTCCATTGCCTGTACTCATGTTGAGAACATAGTCAGTGTTCTCTTGTTTCTCATTCAGCCATCCCCACGCCTTGATGAACATTGCAATTCACTGCATAATATTTAGATCCTTCCTAAACACAGACAGTTGGATAACGGATGTGCAAATAAAAGGGAATAATGGTGCTTATATAGTATTAGAAAGTGTGCAAATATCTATATACTGCATATGCTACGTATGGTTGATGTATATTTTAATGATATTAAATATCTGACCTAGTAGTATGTGTCTGAATTAATAGAATGTGTAAAAAATAAGGAAACTTTTACAAGAAGATAATTTCATTAACTCCAAATGTGAAGTCTTTGAAAAAATGCAAAGTTGATGGCCAGCCTCTTTGTTTGGACTGAGTTGCTAAAAGAATAACATCAACATATAAGTGGTGTAGCACAGTAGGCACTGTATTTTCCTTTCTGCAACTGCTCCTGTTTGTCCAACATCTTTGTCAATGGAACGACCTACTGTTACAGACTCTTTAAAGTAAATTTGATATTCCTTAAGATTTTTCTATTAGGGGATATTAGTTATACAGATTATTGGATTTTATTTTGGCAGATTTGCATGTACATATGATGGATTTTGATCAGTTCTCCCACTACATATTTCTCCTTTCCCCAACCCTCTCTGTCTTCTCTAATAGTTTCCTTTCTACCTTCATATCTACCTCTCTCTCTGCCTATCTCTCCTCAACACATCTATTGTAGTTTCTCATTCATCTGTTGATAGACATCTAGGCTGTGTCTGTAGCTGTGTTTTTGTGAATTGCACTGCAGTAAACATGGGTTAACTGGTATCTCTGTTGTATGCTGACTTTAATGCTTCTAGGATTTGAGTTTTATTACTAGAGAAAAAATACAGAGAATATAAATTATATTCATTCCTCATAAATCCATCATTACTCCCAATCTGCTGATGATAATGAGAGGTATAGTCACAGCTGGAGGCCAGGTACAGTGTGGTGGCACTGGGCAAGATTGTCCTGACCTGGGCACCCACTACCCATGGAAACTGTACCAATGAAGGGAGCCGTGAATTTTGCTGGACCATATGCACCCAAATCTTCTTTCCTGCCATATCTTCCTCTCACAGGTAATACTTTTCAAAGGACTGAATAAAAATATATGATCAAAATCTTCTTAGTTATAGGATTGTGAACACCATGAACAAAATCTTCTTAGATATAGGATTGTGAACACTATCTAACAATTAATCATAGTTTTATTATTTCATGATAAGCTATACAGAGTACATTCCTTATTTAACAAACCAATTTCCTTTCTGCAATAAGGTGGTTAAATGAATAGGTCACTAAGTGAGGACTTGTAGGTAGTATGTACATTACAATATTCAAAGCAAAGAAATGGTCAAAGAAAATGCCAACATGGTGACTTTGCTTTCATTTGAATAACATTCCCATGTAGTACTATAATGTATAATAGAACATAGAACTACAGTACTGGGTTGCACAGTACAATCAGCAAAACCTACAGTACTGCATAAGCAGGGTGTACTGTACCAAAAAAGACATCGAAGCTCTATAAACAGGATATACAGAATTGGATAAAAACAAATAGACAAGTCATAAGTCGAAGTGGCAGATTGTAAGTACCAGTGGCAGGTCTTAAGTCTGAACAGCACACCTTTGTTTTAAGTCCATACAGCTGTCACACAGATAGATCATTAAATGAGAAATATCTTTATATAACAAGGAAAATACATGTTATCACTTACTATTTTTTAATTTTAAAAAATAAAAGGTTATCACTTATTTAACGTCTGATATCTCTTTGAAAAGATCCATACATAAAAAAGGGATAACAACAACACATTAAAGCTGCAGAGGACATGAAGAGTTAGAAAACTCAATAATTCATAATATGCATCTGGCACCAACTTTGCAATCAAATTGTGTGGGCACATCACAATAGATCTCTTACTCTGATATTTAGCACATACGTGAGGGCTACATTGGTTCATATCTATGTATCCATACATATCTATATATCTATATCTATATATATTAGAGATTTTATTTCAGAATTCAGAAGAATCATTTTTCATGGAGATAATAGTTCCACACATACAAGTTTATTGAGCCTTTCATGTAAAAGTTTTGATGCAATACATAGATCATAAGAGTAAGAACTTTGTGACTATGTGCCTGTTTTTATTCCAAATGTTTTACTTATGCTTATTTACCTATACTTCTCACTAGCTATACAAAGCATTTCTGGGATTACACACATTCTTTTGTATGATATAAAAGCATCTGAACATGGATATTGATAAGTCTATCTGATCCATGATGATGGTTTAAAGATCCTACACTCTATTCCCCAAAGACATGTTCATAAGTTACAAATATATTCTAACAAATCAAGCTGATATTAAATATACAGTAAAAGATCTTTGAATGCAAAAGAACCTAACATTTTGTAAAACATAAATTCATAATGAGAGTGAGCTGATAATGCTGAGTTTAGTAAATAATATTAAGTTATTTTATACAGAGTAATAGAAAAAATTTAAAGAGTACATGATTAAAGTGTAAATGTGGTGAAAGGATAAATGAAATGTTACATGTTTAGTCATTGCAGTGCTGAAGATTGAAACCAAGTCTTTGCACTAAGATATCTGCAGCTTGATTTTTAAATTTTTGTTTTTATTTAGGGACAGGAACTTGCTAGCTTACGTAGTAGTCCAGGCATGGCTTCAACTTTCAGTATTTTTCTTTAGCTTTGTAAGTCGCTGGGATTATAGGTATGCAGTACCACAGGGGCCTTACAAAACTGTCACTCAGATCTGAGAGGATGAAAGCAACATGATATAATTAAAATCACTAAAACTATGTTGATGTTGTGAGGTAAAAAATAAATACATGCTCATCCAACTCTAATCTCTGGGTGTAGAATTTGACACAGGTGTAATTTATTTTCTTATGGGCCATTACACCTGACCATGTATAATGAATAAAGAGGGTTTAAAAACATATGTGAATATAAAATATGTACTCACTTAGGGATATATTAGAATATTTTATTTCATGTAAGTTGGATTCATTCATTTACTACTCATTCAAAATATATGCAGAAAGGATTGCCAATATTCAAGTCCTTCAGTTGCATAACCCTATAAAAAAAAGTTCCTATCTTCAATTACAAGACAAATAGTTGAATGAATTACAAACACAAAAACCATTGTAGATGCCAGATATATTTTCATCAGAAAATGAAGAATTTTTTTTCTGTTATTGTTTCACTATAGGAATGAGAGAAATCTACCTGGAAAATACAGATTTAGTGCTATGTCTTGACAATATTACATTCAGGTAAAAGTGAGAATAATTTTCTGCTAAAAGAACTTGAAATCATAAAATGACAGCTCTCCCGGGAAACATGATGAATACTGTTCTGTGTTTATTGAGTTTGAAGTACAAGTGGGAAAGTCTAGGTGATGATGCTGATCAACTAATTGCAATTATGAATCTAAAGCTCATTAGGTGGGCTTTATATAAACATGCATAGACCATTTGCTGAGCGGACAAGAAATTCTGAGAGTGGAGAGATCTTTCAGAAAAGAAATATGTACAGGTACCTAAAGGTAGGTGCACAATGATTGGCAGTGTGTAATGTAGAATATTTAAATCAAATAAAAAAATTTAGATGAAATCATGAAGGCAACTAAATTATCTGGAGATGGTTATGAATAATGTCAGATTACACCCACTTTAAGAGACTCTTCATCCTAGGCTTTATGAAGACAAGAATGATTTTTCACTATTACAACTACTCCACATTTTAGAAGGAGAATAAATACACAATATCATAATCCTAAATTTAGACTCTACACATACATACACAAATGACAAATCGCAAATGATAAAAACAATGATATTGGCATCAATATTTTACATATGCAATATTTATCAAAATGTACATATTATATAATCTTTCATATATACACAACCTTTTATGTTTATATAAAACTTTCCTAACTTTTTTCTTCCTCCATTTACCTTATAAACTTATGCAGTGCAGAGTGGTTACATGACCTTCATGAAGCCCTGATTTCCTTTCTCAGAATCACACACAAATACACACACACATGCACACATGTGCAGAATGCATTTATCAGTGTCTTTGTGTTCAACTGTACCATTTTGAGAAAAAATAGAAAATTCTCAAACTGTGGGTTCCTAAGCAAGGCATGATCAAAATGGTAAGTATTTAAATAAAAGATACAGCAAATAATATGCTGCAATTAGCCTACCCTCAAAATACTCCCTCTTGCTTTAAACACACTTATCCCATTCTTGCCAATTTCTGAAGCAGTTCTGGAAGTCCTCTTCTGAGAGTCTCTTCAGTGGTACCGTCCTGGTTGCCTTGAAGTCATGAATTAGTTAAAAACATTCACCATTCGTGATCATTTTAAATTTAGGGAAGAGCCAGAAGAGTCAGAGTGCCAGATTCAGTGATTAAGGCAGAGGAGAGCACAGCGTAGGGTTTTTGTGGCTACCATTTCTGTTGAAGAGCACTTCTGTGGGAGCATCACAGGGTTTTAATCACACCTCATACAGACACTAAAGAAGACAATTTCCAGAAATTCTTCACCAAGTGCAAGTACTATGTGATAAGTGTGCTTGAAGTACTTTTTTGGGTAGGGATCAATAACAATGTCTTTTGCTAATACTAAATTTTGTTTTAAAATTTGAATATTCACTATACATTTCAATCATACTTGGTATGATTTACATGTCCTCCTGTGGTGTACTATTAGATTGCTTGCCTTTGTTTTGTTTGCTTTTCTCTTTTAAATAGAAAAAATGATTACTTTAACATTGGGGTATATATTCAAAATAAGAATACAATAGAGATATCATAATATTTCCTGTTAGAGATATTCTTTCCTCTTTGGCACACAGTTTTTATTCATTTAATCATTTAGTACTGGAAGTATTTTGGGTTGACCTTAATGTTAAAAAAACAGAATCATGAAAATTACTCAGAAAGAAAATAACCAGAGAAAGGTGGAGTGCAATGACGTAGAAGGCAAAGAAATGTCCCCTCAAATAATGCGAAAATAAGAACTACTTTTAAGATATAATAATGATATGCAATTAGTAATTTCCAGAAGAGGAATCTGAGAAAAATGAGTGAGAAACAGAGAATGCAGTAAAGGAACACTTTGCAGATTTGTTAGGGTGGGATCCAGTGCAGTCCATCTAGGGATTTTACATACACAGCTAATTGTTGTTATTTCACAACACTTTCTGATCATTGCAAAAATGTCTTTTGATTTCATTACTGCAGAATGAAACCCAAGCCTTCACACTGAGTTGTATCCTCTTCATTTTTCTTTGAGTCAGTGTCCAACTAAGTTGCTAAATTTCCCAGGGTGGGCTGGAATGTTCAATACTCCTGACCTCAGCTTCTCAGTGTGTTGGGAATGAAGACATGTACCACTTTGCCTAGCTTTTTTTTTAGTTTTCTTTTAATTTTAGCATTTAACTATTTTTCCATCAATTTAATTGCATCAAAATAATGCAAATTATATGGAAATATGTAATGCTAAAGTGTTTAAAAATTTGTTTTGCTAATTAGGCAAATTTTATTATGGAATTGTATTTTTATTTTACTATTTGTAAGTGCACATAGATGCAATACAGACTAATTGGGTTTTATTTATTTTTCCAAGTAGTCAGAAATATCTGATTAGGAGGGTAATTAATAGAAGCTATTGATGAGTCAGCACCATGCAAGATTCTGGCCTTTCCCTAGAAAATTCTAGGTGCAGAAAAATTAGCAAGTGAAAATAAAGAGTCTCAGTTCATGATTCTCCTCAGGGAAACTTCTAAGTCCTTACATCTAGTTCTTCCGGGTGTTGGATCTTTCCATTAGCCAGTTCTACACTGCTCTTTTCCAGGTTTGAGATTCTCCAACTTTACAGATAGAGAAGACACTGATGAGGATCTGCAGCTTCATCACTTTCTTCTATGGACTACATTTGTCCTTAATTATTTGGCTTTTTATTATTAGTTAAATGAGTCAACTAACATTTTAGAAGTTGGTAAACTTCTAAATTCTTACCACAGAGGAATGGAGAAAATCTCAGGTGGCCCCCACGCCTTCATCATGTGGTATTCCTCAAGCTTTTCCTAACACTTTCACAGGATAATGGGTGGGGAAGGAGTCTGGGAGATCTCTGCTTTTCTATTTCCCTCCAGCTACTGGATTTAAAATCTTTCTCTGCTGGGGCACCACGTTGCTCCTCATTTGTAAAGTCGCTCTACTGTGGCAGAATATATTTTTCATATATTCCCTTTTACCACATATCTCACTCCTGTCTCATTAATAGATATAATTTACACATTCTATACTTGGATCTGGGTAGGGGGAGAGTCTACTCTGACCAAGAAAATATGTCAGGTGTGATGCTGTGATTTTCAAGGCCAGCACATAAAATTGATGCCACTCCTGTCTGGTTGCTTCCCTTGGGGTTTGTGTCCACGAAACCTCAAACCCTCACATAATTCTCACTGGTGCAATATTACTGGGCTGGAGATTCTGCTCAGCTAGAGAAAGACAGTGCTGTCTGGGGAAATGCAGTTGTTCTGGCTCTTACTCATTCAGTTTTTTTACATCCTGGTAACAAGCATGGGAGTGAAAGAGATTTTGATGGCTGTGGTAAGACCCCACATCTGACTGCAGTCTCCTGAGACTCTAAGAAGGAACCACTCAGAAATGGCACTCTTGAATTACTGAACCATGACTGATTATTACTGATTTAAGCTACTAAATTTTGGGGGGGTCATTTTGGATGGTAATAGATAATTAGTGTATTTATATTTTATAATGTTCAATTGGGCTGGGGATATAGCTGAGTGGCACAGCAGCTTGCCTAGCCAGTGTAAGGTCCTAAGTTTGATTTCCAGAAAAAAAATTCTTTCAATGATGTGCCCACATGTCTTTTTCCAGTATGTCACAGAATACTCTTTAAATTAATAGTATCTATTAACATAGAATAGTTATTTTATTTAAAATGATGTGGTGCCATATCATATTTAAGTAGGTAGTATTACTATAAAATATCCTTAAAAGCCCTCTCAGATTTACTTCTTGTAATATCTTGCAACTTTCTTTTTGTTACAGAACAATATATACATGTATCCATTGTGTATTATGGCATCTATTTCTATTTTTTTCAAAATTTTAGCTAACTATTCACTCTTCCCTACTCCACTCATTTGATATTTTGATGGCATCATATAATTAATTTACTTGTTTTTACACTAGGCTCAGTAATCTGGTAAATAAAAATATAGTGAATGCTAAATAAATATAAGTTCAAATAATTGAAACTATATTAATTTTCCATGTGTTTCTATTTTAACATATGTTATTCTGCATTTCTGTCTTGGTCTGTGGCTAAGAATTAATAGAGCCTTTAAATTGCTGAGATAGAGAGTATTTATAAATATGTCAGGCAACAATTTCTAAGTTTTCTACTACAAATTATATTTTATTAATCTTCTACATTTTCTCTTCCAGATCAGCCTCAGAATCAATTTATTCTAATCCAGCCAAATAATCATGTTGAGATGTTGACTGAACTTGTGGCGAGTATATATGTTAATATGTAGGACAAATGGCACTTTTAGAATACCTGGTCTCTCCACTTTGGATTGCAGGAAGTTAATAGAATAAAGTGAAACAAAATAGGAATTGGCAGCTTATTAACTGTCTCGCCATCGTTACTCCATGTTATTGTCCATCAATGTCAAAGACCTTGGTGATACGCTCCAAGATGATTGGAACTGCCACTAGTGTGATTGCACTGCGCGCTGCTCAGGGTTGACTTGGCTTGTTGTCATGTGCTGGGCTCCCTTAATGGAATAGTTTCATTTATATGATCGGTGTTATTAAACTAAATGTGTTCATCTATAATATTTCATCCTAAAGCTGCAATAAAACTATTAAGTTCCTTTGAACTAGAAAAGTATATGCAATGTTACATAATGAAGCTACCATCTGTTATTGAGGTAAACCAGAGCACGCCAAGCTCAATACGGACAGGAAATTTCATGTGACACAGCACACATTTCATACTCTGCGACCTCTGTTTTCCCAAGTTCAGCAACATACAGATTCATATTGAGAATTTACCATATGACATAGCAAGACTTGATTCTTTGATCAGGTAACTTCATCTGTTTAATTAATTAATTTTGAGGTAGCTCCTTGCCCATCATTGAGCCTAGCCAGGTGCTCAGAGAGATCCTCCTGCCTGGGAGCGCTGAGTGCTGGGGTCTAGGCAGGAGGCCCCATGCCTGGCTAGCTTCATCTGTTTTAAATGTCTCATCACTCCAACCTATCCAGTGAGTGCATGAATGGCTCTCTGTTGTACTTTCAAGGCACACTTGAAATGCCACCTCACTGTGCACCCTTATTGAGACATTTCGTTTCAGGAAGAGTGCGTCACCCCAAATCTGTATTGCTAAATCATCCAGTACTTCACGTAACTATGAAGTGGATTTACCATAGTAGTTAAGGTTCAAAATCTTACCCGGATTCAATTTCTAACTCCTTAACTGAAAGAAGTTGCTTGGTTACTCTGAGCTCAATATTTTGCACTGTAAAGGTACTGTCACGTTTCCTGCTATAGAGATTTTAGTTCGAATGATGTATTTAAACATTTAGCTGATGTTTTTTACTCATCATATAGGCTATGGCCAATAAAGTATTGATGTCATCTGGGAGCTAAGAAAACATTAAAATGATGATGAGGAGGAGGAGGAACAAAACATTTGCCGAAGTTCAATGATCCAAAGTTCTTACAGGGTGGAATTTTGTACTAAATATTTGTGTGATGACTATTACTCTATACATATAGAATTAATAGTTGCTGGATGATGAAAAATATTTCAACTTAAAAGATATATGATTGGGAGAGAGACATAGTGACCACACTAACATCTTGACTATGTGGAGCAAATCTCATTTTTTTTTCATTTTTCAGAATAGGAAATTATATTGTTTAGTAAAAACTGTTTTTCTGAAGATCCAGCCCACAAAGATTGTTTCCAACTACGTGAGTTATAAGCTCAAGAGCATCGCTTAAGCCTTCAAATGATAGCTCAGGATACGGTGGCACTGTTAAGTGCAGTGTTTCTTGCAACTCCCAACAGGTCTGATCAAATTGACTCATGTGGTGAAAGACTGATGACCACAAATGAGTTAGAATGTCTTGAAGCCAAGATGTTTTGCCAGTTTGAGCAAAGATAGACTTTATGGCAAAAAACAAAAAAGCTCCCCAGGAACAACATCTAGAACATATAAAGGATTTAAAATGTCGTCGGAACCCCCCCCAAATTTAAAGATCCAATCCAAAAATGAACATCTGAGATGAATGAACACTTTTCAGCTGAAAAAATACTAATAACAAGTAAATATATCAAAAAATGTTCAATATCACTGGTTATTAGAGAGATGCAAATTCAAACAATGCTGAGATTCATCTTACTCCAGAAAGAAGGGCCATCATCAAGAATTCAACCAATAACAAATGCTGGAGGGGCTGTGAGGAAAAGGCACCCTTAACTGTGGGTGAAAGTGTAGACTGGTGCAACCACTGTGGAAATCAGCATGGAGATGCCTCAAGAAACCAGGATTAAAGCTCCCATTGCACTCAGCTATTCTCCTTCTTGGCATCTTCCCAGAATAATTAAAAACAGCATCCCACTGTGATATAGACGCACAATTTGTTACATACTATAGAAATGATTCCTGAAAGTATAGCCTTAGCAGCACAATTTGTAGTAGCTAAGTCTTATTTATAGCAGGACAAACTATAATAGCTAAATCTTGGAAACAAGCCAAATACTAGTCAACCGAGGGATAGATAAAGAACATGTGGGTTTTTAAAAATGCAACATAGTACTCTTCTGCCATAAAGAAGGAAAAATTTAAGACATTTATAGGTAAATGGATGCAACTTGAGACCATATTCTTAAGTGAAATAAATCAAACTCATGTGTCAATACCACAGTCTTCCGGGTGAGAGAAAATGGAAGAGTAAATAAGGACCAAAATGTGCAATAGATCTTGTGAAAGGGGAAGAAATTTTTCAAAAGAAAAGAAGCAGGGTAGCGTAAGGGGGAAAGGAAAGAAGGGAAAGGAAAAATAGGTTTTAAAAAGCATAAAATGAAAGTAAAGCTTTGTAAATAAGGGGGAGGAAGGGATAAATGATGAAGAGGGGTTTCAGAAAAAAAAGAGGAATAAAATATATCATGTATAGGTAAAAATGCCCTATGATGACTGTGATCATTGTGTATATCTAAAATGTACCAATAAACTTAATTTAAAAAGTCAATCACTCAGCCAAACTGTCACCATGCTTTGCTTGCCTGGCTTGCTACCTAAAACAAGCATCTGTGTTCAACCAAATTCTATGCCTTCACTGTTCCTCAATAAATCTGGGGGTCTGAAACAGTTTGAGGCTTCATTCCATTGTGGAAAGGACCACAGAGCCCCTTAGACATGCAAACGTATTATCTGTGTCTCACACCTTCATTTATCTCTTGAACAGGGTTTGTTAGCCACCCTCCAATTAGGCAAAGGGAGTATTGATGGGATAATGACTAGGTATTATTTACAATTGAGGGTACATTATTTTCAGAACAGTTCCTTTTATTAGGATTTATCTTATAAATTTATTTGAAAAATAAAAGAAGGAAAACATTAACAGAGACATCCATTTACAAAATAGCACTAGAACAATAGGAACAATACAGAGTTACAGACAAAGTGGGTAGGAAATTGCCAATGGTTCCTGTATTACATATTGATATCTTCAAAGTGGTTTCTCAGAACAAATAGATGCATGCAAGACTGATCAAAAATTAATCATTTACTGTTCCTTTCAGTAAAGAGATAGAAGTCAGTAGTTCAAATATGTTAGCTATCTTGTATATACACACATACATAATTTCCCTTTCTTTCCTTTCTCTTTTCACTCACCCCAGTTGGTCTTTACTTTTCAGCATGTTCCTTTCATTTCACAATGTCTGTCCTACTTCCTGATTTTTATTCGATCTTTCAGGTTCTTACACTAGTGAGCCAATATTTTGCTTACACATGGAGGACTTGTTTGTTTCACTTATGAGTACGTTGCCTAGTTGAGACCATTTATCTGTAAAAGCCTTGAGTTTATCTTTATTTATAGCTGAGTAATATTCCATTATATAGAAGTACCACAATTTTTTTACCCATTGCTCAAAGGATGGACATTTGGATTTCTTTCACAATTTAGCAATTATAAACTGCACTGCTATAAATATGGGTGCACATATATTGCTGTGATATGATGTTTTCAGATCTTCTGGGAAAATATCCAGAAAGGGGATAGCTGAATTGTATGGGACTTCCAGACCTAGTTTGCTGAGGACTCTCCAAACTGCTTTCCACAGTGGTTTCACCAATCTACAATCCCACCAGCAGTGGAAAAGAGTTCCTACTTCTCCACAGCCTTGCCAGCATTTGTTATTACTTAATTTCTTAATGATAGCTATTCTTACTGGCATGAGGTGAAATCTCAATTTTTTAATTTGCATTTCTCGAATGACTAATGATATTGAATACTTTCTCCTGTATTTATTTGCCATTTGCATTTCTTTCTTTGAGAAGTGTGAGTTTATCTCAGATGTCTATTTTTGGACTGGGTTTTTGAATATGGGTAGGTTGATGACTTTTAGCTCTTTATATATTCTAGATAGAAGGCCGTTGTCCGAATGACAGTCAGCTAAATTTTTTTCCCAGTTTGTGGGTTTTCTTTTTACTCTGCTGGTAATTTCTTTAGATGTGCAGAAACTTTTCAGTAGGATGAAATCTCAGTTGTTGATACTTGGAAGTATTTCCGGGGTGGTTTGTTTTTTGTTCATGAACTCCCTGCCTACTCCTATGTCTTCAAGATTTTTACCCATTTCTCTTCCAATAGATTTAGTTTCTGTTTTAATATTGAGATCTGTGATCCATTTTGACTTGAATTCGGTGCATGGTAATAGACTTGGATGAATTTTCAGTCCTTGGCAGGTGGCAAGCCAATTTTTCCAGCACCATTTATTAAAGAGGCTATCTTTCTTCCAGTGAGTTTGTTTGGACCTATTTTCAAACATTAGGTGGATAAGTGTGTTTGTGGTTCTGACCACACTTTCCAGTCTGTTCCATTGATCCTCTGGTCTGTTTCTTACCCAGTACTATGTTGACTAGTACAGTAGCTTTGTAGTATAATTTCCAGTCAGGGATTTTGATTTCAACTGACTTGTCTTTGTTGCCCAGGATTGCTTTATCTATTCTGGATCCCTTCTGGTTCCAGATGAAGTCTAGATCTGTGAGATATACCAATGGTAGTTTAATGGGAATTGCACTGAATCTGTACAACAGTTTTGGTACTATGGCCATTTTCACAGTGGTGGTTCTTCCAATCCATGAGCAAGGAATAGTTTTCTATTTACTGAGCTCCTCTTTAATCTCTTTTTTCAGAGTACTGTAGTTTTCTTTGAATAGATCTTTTGCTTCCTTTGTTGGACTGATTCCTAAATATTTCAATTCCTTGGATGCTACTGTGAAAGGTATCATTTCCTTAATTTCTTTCTCGGTCTGTTTGTTGCTTGTGTATATGAATGCTATTGATTTTCGGGTGTTGACTTTGTATTCAGCTACACTGCTGAATGTGTTGATTAATTTAAGCAGTCTTCTTGTGGAGTTTTTGGCATCTTCCGTGTAAAGTATCATGTCATCTGCAAAAGTGATAATTTCACTTCTTCCATTCCTATCCTTATTCCTTTATTTCTCTCTTTTGTCTAATTGCTCTGGCTAATGCTTCCAGAACTATGTTGAATAGGAGTGGTGACAGTGGACAACCTTGTCTTGTTCTTGATTTTAAAGTAAAAGCTTTCAGCTTTTGTCCATACAGTATAATGTTGACTGTTGGTTTGTCATAGATGGCTTTGATCAGATTGAGGTAAAGACCATCTATTCCTATTTTCAGTAGGGTTTTTTTTTTTTTTAATCATGAATGCATATTGGACTTTGTCAAAAGCTTTTTCTGCATCTATTGAGATGATCATGTATATATTGTTTTTGGCTCTATTGATATGGTGTGTAATATTAATTGATTTGCAAATATTGAAACATCCCTTCATCGCTGCAATGAATCTGACTTGGTCATGGTGTGTGATTTTCTTGATGATTTGCTGCATTCTATTTGCTAGTATTTTATGGAGTATCTTTGCATCTATATTCACTAGTGAAATTGGTCTGTAGCTCTCTTTCTTGGTTAAGTGTTTCTCAGGTTTTGATATAAGTATAATACTTGCCTCCAGAAATGCGTTAGGCAAAAATGCTTTCTTTTCAACTTCTTCCTAGAAGAAGAGTTTGAGGAGTGTTGGTATTAAATGTTCTCTGAATTTCTTGTAAAATTCTGCTTTGGATCCATCGTGGCCTGAGCGTCTCTTTGTCAGTAAGTTTTTAATCACATTTTCAATCTCATTAATTGATATTGGTTTGTTCAAGATTTTTATATCTTCTTGATTTAACTTTGGTAATTTGCACATTTGCACATGAATGATCTTTTGAACTTCTGTAGGATCTGTAGTTATTTCATCCTTTTCATTCTGTATTG
The DNA here is from genome assembly GCA_004027595.1 of Dinomys branickii. Taxonomy (NCBI): domain Eukaryota; kingdom Metazoa; phylum Chordata; class Mammalia; order Rodentia; family Dinomyidae; genus Dinomys; species Dinomys branickii. Next base: position 30,930 of record PVLD010008368.1, read on the forward strand.
TACGTATGTGAGTTTTTCCTTTCTTTTTTGATAAGGTTAGCTAGGGCTTTAGTAATTTTATTTATTCTTTCAAAGAACCAACTATTTGATTCATCTATTTTTTGTAAGATTTTTTTCATCTTAAATGCATTAATTTCTGCCCCGGTCTTTATAGTTTCTGCCCTTCTTTGGGCTTTGGGCTTGACTTCTTCTTTTTCTAAAAGTTTGTCATGTAGCATTAGGCTATTTATTTATTCTCTCTCTTTTCCTTATGTGTGAGTTCACTGCTGTAAATTTTCCTCTGAGGACTGCTTTCATTGCATCCCACAGATTCTGGTAAGTTGTATCTACATTTTTGTTTGTTTGTAGGTATCTTTTTATCTCTTCTTTAATTTCTTCTGTGACCAACTTGTTGTTTAGGAGGTTGTTATTTAATTTCCAAGTGTTTATGGAGTTTTTGGTTTCTTTTCTTATTCATTTCCAATTTCATTGCACTGTGATCAGGTAATATGCATGGGATAATTTCAATTCTTTTGCATTTAGGTAGGTATGCTCTATGGGATAGAATGTGGTCTATTTTAGAGAAAGTCCCATGTGCAGCTGTGAAAAATGTGTAGTCTGATGTGTGGTGGAACACTCTGTATATATCTACTAAGTCCATTTGTTCACAGATTTGGTTCAGATCTGTTATTTCTTTGTTGATTTTTTGTCCAATTGACCTCTCTTTTAGCATCAAAGGGGTGTTGAGGTCCCCTATTAAAATAGTGTTATTAATTATTTAGGTTTCCATGTTTGTTAAGATTTATCTTATATAGTTTTGGGCTCTGATATTTGGTGCATACATGTTTAGGATTTTTATCTCTTCCTCTTGCAGTTTTCTCCTAACAAGTATGTAGTGGCCTTCTTTATCTCTTTTGATTGTTTTTAGTTTGGAGTTTACATTGTCTGCAAACATAATAGCTAACCCTGCTTTTTTCTGGGTTCCTGTTGCATGGAGAAGTGTTGCCCATCCTTTCACTTTCAGTCTATGGATTTCCTTTTGAGTAAAATGTATTTCTCTTTGTCACATCTTGCATATTGTTGGATTTTGTTTCTTAATCCACTCTATGAGTCTGTTTTTTGACTGGTGAATTGAGGCCATTTACTTTTACAGTTTTAAGTGACAAGGGTTGGATTATCATTGTGATGTTATTTACTTGCTATTGGTTTCCTACTTTTTCTACCTGTTTAATTGCTTGCTCTGCTGGATGGTTCCTTGCTATTGTTATTCTTGAAACTGTAGTCTTTTTTTCTCTATCTAAAATATCTTTTAGTACTTTTTGTAAGGATGGTATGGTACTCATGAAGTTCTTCTGTTGCTCTTTGGCATGGAAATATTTTATTTTTCCATTAAACTTGAAGGATAGTTTGGCAGGATATATCCCTCTTGTTTGGAAGCTGTTTTGTCTCAGGATCTGTAATACTTCGCTCCAAGTTCTTCTCGATTGGATGGTTTGTGTTAAGATGTCTGCCATCATGATTCTGATGGGCTTTCCTTTATAGGTGATCTATTTCTTTTCTCTAGCAGCTTTTAATATTCTGTTCTTCTTTTGGAGATCTAGGATCTTGACTATTGTATGTCTGGGTGTATTTTTATTATGGTTATGATTACTAGGAGTTCTATATGCTTCATTTACCTATGTCTCAGGTTCTGTCTCCATGCTTGGGGAATTTTCTGCTATTATTTCTGCAAATGTTCTTTTTATGTCATTTGTATCGCCTCCTGCTGTTTCATTGACTCCTATTCATCTGACATTATTTCTCTTTGCCACGTCTTGCAGCTGTTGAATTGATTCTTTCTGGATCCTTATTGATTTTAAGAGATCCTTCCTTCCCAATTGCTAGCTGCCATGCTGTCTTCAAGATCTGAAATTTTATCTTTGTCTTTACTCAAGTGGTTTTGCAAGCTTTTAATGGAAGTTTTGATTTTCTGGAAATCTCTCTTAGTCTGTTTCATGTGTTCTAGTTTATTCCTTTATTGTTCATGTAGTATTTTCATCCATTGCTTATGTTCATCTATTTTTTTTTTTATCTATTTCTTCTCTGGATGTGCTGAGTAATTCTTTCATTATTATTGTCATCTCATTTTTTGCCTGAGAGATTATTTCTGATCTTATCTCTTCTATGGCCTGATGGAATTCTTTCTTTGCTTCCATTGCAATCATTTCAGCAATTTCAGGTGTGTGTTTACCAATTTCCCCTATGTCAATGTCTCCTGAACTTGTTCTCAGTGGGGTAGAGTTCTGAGATTCAGTTTTAGTCCTTCATCTTGTCATTTTTGATGCCAGATGTAGAATGCTCACACTCTTTTCTGGCACCTCAGCAAAAGTTGCTAGTGTCCCTAGTTTTTCTTGCGGTCAGGCTTGCCCCTCAGTGTCTGCTGAGATGCACTGCTCAGTCTGGGGTCTTCTGGTAGATGGTGAATTGTACCTAGTTCTCCCAGTTCTCAGATATGAACTTTGATTTCATTTGATGGCAGATGGTTTGATCCAGCAACCCCTCACAGTTTAGGGCACATGTGTGACCCAGAATCTGGTTGCACTGGTGGCACAATCCTGGACCAGTTGTTCTGTGACTGCAGGCAGTTGAGAATGTAGGCAGAACCCAGACACAAATTGCAAGGTTAACAGTTTGTGAAGCACCTGCTTCTGTGGACAGGAGCCTAATGTGGGATGTGGGGCCCTGATCAGGGACCACCTGTTTCTGTGACCTCCAGAAGGTCTGGGCACAAATAAAGCCCAGAGGCAGACCACAGTGATAGCAGTTCATGGACCCCTGCCCTACTACCTCCAGCAGCCCAAGGTATGTGCAGGGAGAGCACAAACATGAACCATGGTGTTACCAGCTCCTAGGCCTGAATGTGGACCTCCTGTCTGCATCTGGTGCACAGAGGGTGGGGACTCAGACTTTTATTTGGATGTATACATTAGCATTCAGTTTTCTGACTTTCTCTCTCTTGATATAGAAAATATGAGTAAATGGTAATGAATTTATCTTTTATGATGAATATGGTGGTAAATTTTCTCAAATTTGGTTGTTTGAAAAGTATTTTTCCCTTATTGTGGAACAATATTTTTACTAGAGAGACCAAATTAGTTGATTTTTCATCTTTAAATAGCTTAAACACATGATTCTTATTACTTTTTTGGCTGTTTTATTTGTGCTGAGGACATAGCCATACACCTACATATTGCTCGTTTGAAAATAAATTATCATTATTTTCCTTGGTTTTATAAAAATTTCTATTTTGCTTCCTTCAGTATTCAGTACTCTAATCACATAATTATATGTAATTTTTTTGCCAATCATCTGAAAAAATTCTCTGCTAATTTATTCAGATTATTTTATATTTCATTATTAAAATTTCCATGTGGTTACTTGTAATATTCATCCACTTGTCATATTTTCAAGAATTATTTTATATCTCTGTACATATATTATCCACAATTATTTCAAAATATTTTCATAACTCCATATTAAATATTTAATATTACTTTATTAGCTTTTGTCAATTATTTTCTCTTATTTTTCCTTTCCATATTTTAACTATTTCCTGTGTTTGTCTTTTTAAAATTTAGAATCAGTATTTGTAAATACCTTGAAAATGTAAGTGTTAATTCTAAAGAAAAGTTTCGTTCTTCTAGTGATGTGTCACCTTAGCTTCTGGATGTGCAGTAGTGATACAGCAGTCAGGAATATAGTTTCTGTCTGAGATTAATGTCAGTGGAATTTTGGCTTTAGATCCGAAGAGGGCAAGTCTACTTCTCATTCATGCTAACTCCTACAGCGCAGGTCTCTTGGATCTTAACTGTGGGAAATTTGCCGTCTTTTTCTACTTATCAGACTCTAAACTTATTTTCAGAAAAGTATACAAAATCACTGATTACTTTTAACCTTCAGCCCTTTTCCAGAATGAGTGAGTACTCTGCAAAAAGATTATTATCAAAAGCTAACTTTGCATTCTTTCTATTACCACTTGGTAACTTTGTCTGACAGAAGTTTATTATACTTATCTTTATAATTTCAAGCCGATGTTTTAATATTTAGGCTAAAATTTCTCATTGCCCTGAGAAATAAAGAGTAAGCAATTTAATTTGTGCATTCTTATCAGAAAAATTAAAAACAACTTCTCTTTATATTTCTTCTTTCATATTTTAATCTCTAGTCTTATAATAAAATATAGAACCCCAAATATCCTTAATGAAATTTCTACTTCTTTTATGAAATACTTTCATGGATTTGTCTACTGGGTTTACCGCCTAAATAAATAAAAATATGTTAAAAAAATTAGTGCCAATGGTGCACAACTGTACTCAGAAGGCTGAGGCAGGAGGATCACTGGGAGTACAAGGCCAGGCTGAGCTACAAAGTGAGTTGAAGGCCATCATGAACTGCATAGTGAAACCCTGTGTTAAAAAGACAATAAAAAATATTATTGCCAAAACCACATTTATTGCTATTTCCCAAAGCTGCTCCAATTACAGAGAGTCTTATTGATGTTAGTTTGTCAGATTCCAGAATTTCACTTATTTAGAGGAAAAAGTTAGAGATCTCATTGACATTTTACTCTGTCTTGTATATATTATCTCTTTATCAGCAAGCTTGTTACCAGTGCCTTGGAAAGAGATGCAAAATGTCATCTCTTTTTGTTACTTCACTGCTCCTGCTTGAGTTTAACCACCATCACTTCTCTTATGCACAGCCTATCTTCTGAATGACAGGTTTAGATATTAACGAGTTTAGTGGTTAGGGTTCTCTAGGGGAACGGAACACATATAGAAAAAGATATATAATTATTCTTAAGGATCTATTAGGTAGGCTTACAAGACCAGAGGTAGGTAAGTCCACGAGGGCTGTCTCCATGATGCTCCAGTAGGTAGTTCCTGGGATCAACACGATGGAAACCGAAGAAGAGAGGACTCAAAGGTACAGCACTAGTCTGACACTGAAGGCTTGGGCGCTCTCAGAACTGCACTGGTCTGAGTCAGAAGGCTGAAGAAACTGAATTCTGATGTCCACAGCAGCAGCAAAAAATATAGCCACTGAAGCAGAATGGAGTTTTAAAGAAAAAAAGACACTCAAATTTCTTTCTTCTTTCTCTTTTATCCCTCCAGACTACCAGTGTATTTGTCGGTGCCACCTGTAATCAGGGTGAGTTTTCCTTCCTGAAGTTTGCTGGTCTACATTCCAAACACCTCTGGAAAAACACCCCACAGACACACAAAAGTCTAGTCCATTAATCTGATAGACTTTTGTTAATGCAGTAAAGTTGATACACAACAATTAATAGGCATAATAGGTATAGGTGGAGATTATGATAAAAGCTGATAAACATGGATATAAGTGCCAGAGAATCAAATCAATTATCTAAAAATTGTATTGTGAATTTATTCATTGATTAACATGAAAAATACTTTTATATGGCTCGTAAGAAAGGAGGTATTACTTATAAAATACAGTGTATCAGATAATAAATGTGTATGACTAATTATTATTATGTACTACTTTGCCATATTTACTTATCATTGTTGAAGGGGAGAAGTTCTAGAAATAAAAAAAATTGAATCTTATTTTGAGGAGTTCAATCATTATATGCAGATATGCATGCAATTTGCCCTTATAAAGCATGGAAACTTAGCCATGCATTAACTATATATTTCTTATTTGAAAGAAATTTAAAAAACAAAGTTCTCAAAAATTTTCATTATTTTTATCTTTTGAGTAAATGGAATGTCCTTTAGCCCCCTTCCTGTATTAAATATGTGCATTATAAAGACTTACAAAAGGATTTTGGCTTTGGATCTGTTTTAACATAAATGAGCTAAGGCCCATGTTAATGACTGTTGCCAAGATAAAAACATTTTACACTTAAACATTTTTCTCAGGTTGAGTTTAGTCACTATTCATCACGTTACACTTCCCTCAAGTCCTCAGAAAGGAATTAAATGAAAAGACCAATGAGGAAATTACTTTGTGTTCACTCTTTGAAAAGCCAATTTATTAAACTATTCTAATTTTAGAGAAATACTTTCAGGTAGAGTTATCTCTGATATTATACATCACTACAACACATCCTAATTATTAAACCATTGAGGCTCTAACAGTGGTATTCCGAATCATTATTCACAAGAATAATGACTCTGGAGTAGGCAATGAGAGAATAACAAAAATTTCTGTTTAAAAGCAAGGCTGCCTTCTAAGTAAGGAGGACTTTTCTTTAAAGAAGAAATAGGAATGTATTTTGTTTTACCAAGCAGCTTAATGAGTCTGGGTCACACTAAAATGAGCCTGGAGCTGAAATTGCCTCTGCATTATAGTGTGAGAAGAATTACAGTTCCTGGGAGGCAAAGGAAAAGCATTATAATAGCAAGTTGCTGGTATGCTCACTATGTACACTGGGGAGCAGTAGAAAAGACTTTTAGCAATAGATTTGTAAACTGTTGACTTTAAGTGATCTGCTAAGGGATTGTGCAGTGTAACAATTACACGCCTATACCCCCCACCCCACTTTCCAATATCCACATTCCTTTGTAGCTAGGAATAAGAGAAAAGATTTTATAAAAGTAATGTCTGCCTGTGGTTAGAAAATCGGGGGAAATATGGCTCAGCGTCATGATGAGCCAGAGCTACAGGTACAAGAACCCTAGATGGGTCAAATCTTGAGCTAATTCATGGCCATGTAAACTTAGAGATTTATAAACAAGACAATGGCTGTACTGGTACCACTCCAAAAGGTATTAAAAATCTCGTTGAGGCATTCTACTCAAAGTAGGTCATTAAATAGGAGAGTCAAACATATCTTGCCTAAAAAAAGATAGTTTAATTTCAGTAAATGTTTGAGTCATAAATAAGTCAGCATGATCCAGTTGTATGCTTTTTTTTTTACTGCTCATCAGAAAAAAATGAGTCACCCTGAATTAAACAGTTTGGAAGACCTTACGATAGCAGGTGAAAGGTCTTATATGCCAAACATAAGCATCTGGAAAATATGTGTATGCTCGCAATGATCTGCAATTGGGAAAAAGATACAATATTGTCTTCCTGTGGATGTGTATGGAGGAGCATAAATAGAAACAAGAGGCCTTTGGATCTTAACAGCAGTAAGAATAAAAATAACAATAAAGTGATAATAATGCTTTGAATATATTTTTATATACGTCAGGTACTGCTACACATTTTGCATTATTTAATTCTTCTTATTGTCACAGTAAATGTATGAAGGTGCCATTACTACCTTGATTGTACAGAAGGGCAGTTGGTTGTGAGATAGTAAAAGCATTTTCACGAAGAGCAAATATGGTGAGTTTATTCCATGGAGACTTCTTGAAAAACTGCATTTTAATAGATGTCTTAGTCACCTTCTCATTTATGGGACAAAATACCCAACACCAACAAATTAAAGGAGAGGTTTCTGTTCAGTCTAAGTTTGGCTGGCTCTAAGGCAGAAACAGGGTGGAAATGAGATGAGGTGGAGAAAAATATGCTCAGTAGACTGGAGCAAGGGTAGATGCTGGGAACTAGAAACAAGAATGCACCGTTCTAGGACACATGCCAATGACCCATGTCCAACCCGAGCTCATCTTCTGATGCCACATTTAACTACTGAACTCAACAGCGAGTGAATCACACACATTACAAAAGATGCCATGGCCACCTCTGATTAATACAGGTCACTTTTATGACTTGAAGTGGATTCTTCAACTGACAAAGTTTGAAAATTATCAGTAATAATTTTGCAAGTAGAATTTTGCAATGAAACTAATGAAATATATTCTTAAAAGAAGGCTTGAACTCCACTTCATGTTATTTTAAACTACACAGTTTTGATTAGAGAAATTGTAAGGATTGGATATTTTAACAAATTTCAAATTTATTTTTCTTTATTACATATTTCTAAATTTGTTCTTACACTCTGGTTTCTCTTCACTTTTTATTTTTTTATTTTTTGGTACCAGGAATCAAACTTACGACCCCAGACTTGCCAGGTAAGTGCTTATGCCACTCACTGAGCTGTATCACCAGCCCTGCTTTCTCTTCAGATCGAATAAATCTTTCACCTTTTTAAAATTTGTTCTTATCTCATAAGTTCGGTAATGGATGAAATAGTTTAGTGCTATTCTCTTAGGGTTTTTTTCCTCCTTAATGTCTGGTCCTAAGAATTGAAATTGACATAGGAGAGTTCAATAGGAAATAAACACAAAAATATATACAATGCAAATTTTATTTGTGATGCGAACTTTCATAAGGAAATGAAGTCCCAAACACAACAGAGGCAAGTAGTGGGAAAAAGGCTGACAAGAGGAGGGCTAGACCAAAGATTGGTTTGTAATGACTTCTTACCTCAACTTGCCATCCTTGATGAGAGGAACGATGTATTCATTTTGTACGAGTGAGGATAAGCTTTAAATAGATTTTCTTCATACTTTTTAGAATCAGAATTTCAAAATTATTCTGGACTTGCTTCCAAGTGACAGTAACCAAAACAGTCACCATCCACAAGTGGTATATTTTGGGATGGCACGCACTTAACTTCTGCAGCGTTTGCTATATAAACAACATTGTATCTTCCCTTAAGGTATTTACTATTTTTTTGGAAAGCCAAATAGTACTCACAGGAAATGCTTAAAGATTGATTCAAGAACTTATGTAAAAGTTGTTAAAGACACTTAACTTACTTGTCAGTGTTCATAATCTGTATAAAATGTGCTTTACCAAAAAGAAGAGATTAAGTGGACGAAGAAGTGTTGAATCATGGGATCAAAAACAATACAATGTCATACAAGGAAAAACAATACTTTTTAATGCATGATAAAAATAATTTGCAGTTAATATATTTTGTAAATTTAGAGATTAGTAGTGCACATGCACGCGCAAGCACGCGCACACACACACACACACACACACACACACACACACGGCACATACTGGTCATATGTTTTTTTTTACTTTTTATACTGGGAATCAAACTCATGACCCCAAGCTTGCCAGGCAAGCGCTTATTCTCCTGAGCTATATCCCTGGCCTCTTACACACCATCTTATCCTGAATAAATAACTTAACAGTTGTGGGTCTGTTTTCTCATCTGTAAAACTGCAGTAATCGTACCTACCACTATAGATATCTCTGAGAATTGAACACTAAGCTTTGAGTATGGATTATAGCACACTGCAACTGTTGCGTGAAATCATCCCTCCTGCCCTATCAGTGCATTTCCTGAGAGTGACATTTTGCGGTGATTTATGGGGTTTGGTAGACAAATTGAGCTGTAAGACCAAAGAGGATGTGCATTGAAAAATGAAGCAAGAAGACAGAAGGGTTTTCAAATGAAAATAAGGAGAAGTAATAGGAGATGTTTGTAAATACTGTATCTATTTCATCAGAAATTGAAATGAAACAGTTTTGCTAAATCCAATTCTTAAAACGTTTACTTAGTTGACACATTGGTTTACATATTTCTGAGGTACAGTACAATAATTCAGTGCATGTGCACAATGTGTAATAATAAAGGTGGGTAATTCGAATTTCCATCTCCTCAAACGTTTATCATTTATTTGTATTGTGAAACTTCAAGTTCTTCCTTTAGAGTCCTTTTAAAAATACATAACAAATTGTTATAAGATACAGTCGCCGTTCTGTGACATAAAACACTAGAATGCATCTCTCCTTCCTCTATTTTAATATTTCTTATGTATCCTCTCACTACCATTTCTCCCTTCTTTGTACTCTGGAATATTTTTCTAATATCTACTTTTACTAGATCAGTATTTTGAGCTTCCACATAACAGTAAATATGTGCAGTATTTACCTTTCTGTTCCTGGTTCGTTTCTTTAATATACTACCCTCCATGTCGTCCATCTATGTTGCCACAAATGATAGTATTTTATTTTTTATTTGTGAGCAGTATTCCTTTGTGTATGTACAGCACATTTATTAGTACATTGATGAAATGTTTATTTCATATATGAAATGTTTGACTTCATATCCTCGTTATTGTGAATGGAGCTACAATAAACATTCGCATGAAGACATACTTCACTTCCCTTCATTACATACCGTTTTCTGCGGGTCACGTGGTGGTGGTAGTTCTCCCCTCCCGCTCACTTCTGGGAACTGCTATACTCCTTTCTATGTAAGTTTTACAGGCACTACCTTATGTTCCCAGGAGCAGTGTATTAGAATTCCTATTTTCTCATACTTCTCAAACATGTTATATTTAGAACATTATTTTACTATAAATTAGGCTGAGTTATTCTCCTGTTGTGGTTCTGATGTGCCTTCCTTGATGGTCAGTTATTTTGAGAATTTGTGTGTCTTCTTTTGAGAAATGTCTCTTCAGCTCATTTGCTAATTTTTTATTTGACTATGCATTTTGCTCTTAGCATTGTTGAGTTTTTTAAAATTCCTATTATGTTGTGTATGTTAGTCCCTTGTCATACGAATAGTTTGCAGATAGCTTCTGCCATTCTTCAAGTTGTCTTTTTGCCATTTCTTTTATTGGACAGTGGCTTCTTTGTTAGATTCCCATTTGTCTATTTTTTCCTTTGTTATGTGTCCTTTTGCGATCTTATATGAAAATTATTTGCTTATACTAATCTCTTGAAGTATTTCTCCTATGGTCTTCTAACAGTTTCATATTTTAGGTTTTACATTTAAGCATTTATCTCTTTTTACTTAATTTTTATATATGGATAGAAATTAGAAACTAGCTTTATCCTGCATGCAGAGGTATAGAGTAGCAGAACCTTTCTTCCATGTATGGTTTATAAAAGTATATGCATTGGATGTAACCAAAAGTATGATATCACATGAATATATTACATGAATCATACATGAATATATGTAAATTTATTATATGCATTTTAAAAACACATTTTTGAAATATATGTGTATTAATATATAAATATATTTGGTGGTAACATAGAAATATCTTGATTTATAGTGCAAGCTGGCCTTAGACTCACTCTGTAGCCCAGAGTGGCCTCAGATTTATAGTAATCTTCCTAGCTCAGCTTCCCAAGCACTAGGGTTGCAGGCATGCACCACCATGCCCATCAGAACCCCTAGTTTTAGGAATTTGAGACTTAATCTGCAAAGTGACAGTGTTGGTGGTGGGGCTTACTAAGTGGTACCTGGTCCATGTTGGGTATGTTCTCAATTTCACCAGTGCCATTGTGATAGGACTGGAGAAGATAACACCAAATGGACTGGCAAAACAGAGATTTGCCCCATTCAACCTTACAGCTTGATGTTCTGTTGGTCTTCCCAGGCTTTCTTATTTTAAAAATTTTAAAAACTGACAAAATAATGACAATCTCAAAGCAACTCAAAAACAGCAAAAATGACACATGACCTCAAAACAAAATGATAGAAGTTTACAGTGGTTGTTATATTACATACTGTTATCTTCAATGAAGTTGCTCAGTCCACTAGACTCAAGAATGCAAGCTTGATCAAACAATCAAAGACAGTAACAAGCAAAGAAAAATAATAAATAAAAATATAAATAAAAACTTTAAAAAACATTGGAAATGATTGAATCTTTTGAATTGTGATATATATAAACTTCTACTGTGCATGAATTATCTGTAGTATTCTATTGTGGCAACAGAAAATGGACTCAATCCAACCATAAAATGACTATATGGTGTATGACGGGCCATGAGGTAAAGGAAATATTTTTAATGTTATCTCTCATCTGAGACAAATTACTTTAATTACTTTAGTATAAATTGATGTATACATTTAGGATGTTCCTGATTTTAAAAAATTATACTGTATATACCTTCGCTATAGTCAATTCTAAATAAATTTTCTATTTAACTTATAGGAGGTATACTTTTGACAGTTCATAAGAATATTGTATTCAATTTTCAAATATGAATTATTTCAGAGAAATTAATATTTATAATATAAAACAAGCACAATCATTTCCCTTTTTGTTTTGCCAGTGCTATGAGTTAAATTTTATGTGTAAGAGATACAAGTCCTTTAGTAATGAAGAAAAACACAAAGAAAATAAGTCATCTTTGAACTAGATACAACATCCAGCAAAGCCGGTAATTAAGAATCCTTATCATCAATTTCCATTATTAAGTACTGGTATTTGAACTATGATATCTACTTAAAATGTAATCAATACTAATAATGCAATGTTTCTTTTTCTCATTGTTTACTTTTCAGATACAGTTGGCCATCTGTATCCATGGATTCCATGTTCATGGATTCAAACAATTGGACTGCAAACATTTGAAAAAAAGTGCCTGTAATAAATATAAATAGACATTTTTCTTGTCAATATTCCCTACACAATATAAACATAAAATTATAGCTATTTACAAAGAATTTACAATTTATTAGGTATTATACGTAACCTAGAGATGATTTAAAATGTATTTAAAATGGACATTGCACGGCAATACCATGGAAAGTAAAACATCCAAGTGACTTGTGTTTTGAAACTTTGACGTGAGTACAATGCTCAGGCACTTAATTTTGAAGTGATGTTTACAATCCTAGTGTATAATTACTGGTCTTTTTCATTTATCCATAATTTACCTAAGATTACAAGTCAGAAGTCATCTTGCTACCAGTATTTAGAAGCCAACAATGATTCTTAATGAAGTTTAACACACCAGAAAAAAGCATAAAATAATTATTTTAGTTGCAAAACTAATAATGGTCTTAAATCTGCTTCAGTTCTATGCAGTATACATTTAAAATGTCCTACTAGTTTTACCTTATTCATATACTCTCCTTTTTTTTTTTTTTTTTTTCCAGTACTGGGGATTGAACTCAGGACCTTGTGCTTGCCAGGCAGGCGCTTATTCCACTTAGCTATATCCCCAGCCCTTCATATACTCTCATTTTACAAGAACGCTTGACATAGGAACAATTTATGTAGAAGGAAATATGCAGGATATTTCCCTACCACTTTGAATATAAACTGTAAGCGCGCACAAAACAATCAGAAATCAATTTGTCTAAGAATATTTGCATTTAACTTATTACTTTTAAAAATCTAATACCCTTATCTTAAGACTTATGCAAACCCTTTCTTTCTGAAAATACACTTCATATGAAATAAAGTGTGTTTTTATAGGAGGTACATTTTACAGATACAAGAAATTTCTTTGAAGTGGCTCTTAAGGCAGATTGATAAAAAATGATGTGGGTTAACATAGAATTTCTCAGAAATGGGCAACCCACTTTCTGGGTCCCCTCCTATGTCTCTTAAGCAGTGCTTGTCTTTCCTTTGATAAAATTTTTTACTCTTAAACTCCATTGTTCCTCATATTTCATTCTTTGGTTTGGGGAATAGAAACTCAGTGTATCAGACAACTAGTAGGTTAAAATTACAATATTTCCCTCATATCATTTGGAGATTCCCAATATCATTCCTATAATATTTGGACTCTGCAATGAGCTCATTGGAAGGAGACAGCAGATGCATTGTTAAAATCTTCTACTCCTTTGAAATATATTCTTAAGCATTGGAAAATGTTCAACCCTTACATACTGAAAAAGAGCCATTTGTTATTTTTCTGGACCCACAAATGGCCTGCCTACCCACTAGAGCCAAAATGAAATGCAGAAAGAAGTATTGATTATACCATTGCACCATGTGAATTCTGCTGTAAGAGTTTAAATGGTCAGAATTACCTTATGTTCAGACATTTTTTGCATTGGGAAATAATCCTCATTTTTGTTAAAAAATGTAAATGTAAAGCACAGGGAGAAAAATGCCAAATTTGGCCATACCCGTGTTCAGGTGTCCTTTTCGCTGATCTAAACTAGAGCAAATAAGATATAAGAAATTTTTAGTTGACCCTGATAAGTACATTGAAGTCTTTAGAGGACTTATTCACGCCTATGAACTAGCCTGGAAAGATGTACTGTTATTCTTTTCAGTATATGTGCTGCCAAAATAAGCATTGTAATGTTACTCTTAAATCAAACAGTGAATTTCAGTGAGAAAGAAGCTCTATTGCAAGCTGCTGGATATATTTGGAGATGAATGTCATATTTTAATTTCAGAAGGTAAGAAGAGTTGGTAGCAGGGAAATACCCAGTTTCTACTGGAACCCAACCAGTCCATACCCATGAGCCCTACAGTCCTATCAACCAGGTGGAATACTGGAATAGGAGACATTTTCAGGAGTGCATTCTTGAAAGTCTAAGAAAGATAAGAGCTAAGGCCTTCATATCTATTCATCCAGAGAAAGGTGAGAACTCCTCTGCCTTCTTAGATCATTTACAGTAAATTATATGATAAAACATGTATCCCTTATTACAAATTTGATAGAAGGAAAGTTTACTCTTTGAAACAATTAACCTCACATATTAGGAAAAAGTTACAAAAGATGGCTTTTGCTTCAAATAGCTCATGTGATTCTTTAGTGAAAATCGCCTCATCAGTATTTTGTAACTGAGACCAGGAAGATGAGGGCAAAGGAAGAATACAAAGAGCCAATAAAAAGCAGCTGCTGTTGTTGTGGCCTTAAAAAGAATAGAACCTAGCTCAATTTCTTGGGCTCCAAGACTATCTCCACAACTAAACTCACCTGTTACTGCTGTGGAAAGCTTGGCCACTTTAGAAGGGACTGTAATAAGAGTCTCCCTAGTTGCAAAGGTGACCACTGAAAGTGGGACTGCCCCCTCAAGCAAAGGCCCCAGGAATCAGACTTAACTTACTAGCTGGCCCAGCAAGACTGAAGGACCCCAGAGGACTCTGTTTTCTCCCTCTGGCTGGTCTGTCATCCCCATGGCAGAGGCCCAGGTCATGACGACCATAGAGGGAAAAGCAACCAGCCTATTGCTGCACATCAGCCTATGACCCTCAGGCCTTCTCTGCACCCTCAGCCCTCCTTCTAGCTGCCACAATTCAGTGAAGAGTCACTAGCAAGGAGCTAACTTGCTGTTTCTCACAACTCTTAGGCTGTCGCCGGGATGTCTTTGTCTTTGCTTTTTCCCTTTTTATTGTGCCTGAAAATCCAGTCCTCCTCCAGGGGAGAGACACGATATGTTCCTTGAATACAGTGATACACAGGCCACCAGGTCAGACATGCTGCCTCCCTCTCATGGGGACAGAAATATATCTCAAAATATGGGCAGCTAAAAGCAGAGTAGGAAGAGCTGTAAGAGCTGCCCTAGTGCAAATATATTTTAAAGATCTTACTAGTATTCCTCATTAGAGGTAATACCCTGAAAGGTTTACAGTTAAAGGTGAATTATTACTTAAGGTTTTACTTAAGGTCTATAAATGGATAAATGAGGCAGTAGTGCCAATTCACTCTGTAGTACCTAACCTGTGCATTGTTTTCTCAGATCACAGGAGGTACCGGCTGGTTTTCAGTGTTAGATTTAAATGATGCCTTCTTCTGTATTCATTTTCATATAGACTCACAGTTTCTTTCTACTTTTCAAAGACCTCATACCTACACATATCAACTGCTATGGACTGTGCTTCCCTAAGGATTCAGAATAGTCTTTATCAGATTGGGCAATTGCTCCCCAGGACTTGACATGCATTGAATTTTCCCAAGTCGCAGTCTTACAATATGTTGATGATGCATTACCATGCATCCCCTCAGAAGAACTCTACAGCCAAGGCATTCTGCTCTGCTGAATTTCTAGCAGACAGAGGTTATAAGGTCTCTAGGTCAAAGGCTCAACTTTGAATCCTTGAGGTAAAAATACTTGGGCTTCATCATATCTAAGAAAACTTGACGGTCAGGGGAAGAGAGAATTCCACAGCTCCAGATCCTAAAACAAATAAAGATATTCTTAGAAATTACAAGATTTTGTTGCCCTTGGATAGCAGGATATGGTGAAATAGCATGACCCTTCCATCAGTTTATAAAGGAGGTGCAAATGGCAGATGTTTTTAGTTCAGGAGCCTGATTCCCAAACTCCATTGCAGATGCTTAAAAAAATGCTTCTAAATGCACCAGTACTGAGCCCACCAAGAGGACAATGTTTTAATTTGTATGTTGATGAAAGTCAGGGCATGGCTTTGGGAGTGTGTAAGTAGGATCAAGAACCTACTCACAAGCCTATAAGTTATGAATTAGACATTATAGCAAAGGGATGATCTTTGTGTTTACAGCTATGCCTGTAGTAGCTCTCCTGGTACCACAGGCACTGAAAGTGACTTTAGGCAAATATTTCACTATATGTACGCCCAAAAAAGTGGCAAGATTTCTTTCTTCCTAATAGAGCCTCTGTTATCAGACAACTGACTTCTTAAATATCAGGCTATCTTCCAGAAGGATAAACCATTCAAAGACAGATATTTCCTTCTTACACACTGCTAACTTTCTCCCAGGAAACAAGGACACTGAAGCTGAAAGGTATGTACGAGCACAGGTAATTCTCCATACACAGACAATCAGAGGAGGCTTGCGGTTATGGTTGATACATTGTGTCAACTTGGGGAGTCTAGAGGTTTGACTGAGTGACTCAGCAGGAAGCCAAGCATACATCCCAAGCCTGGGGAAGAAGACAGCATGGAGATTATGTGAGTGCTACATGCTCCCTGAGTGGGGTAGCATGTTTACAATGTAATGGAAGTAAAGAGGCTGCTTGCAGCCATTTCTCCCTTTTGCAGGTTGTTTTTGCTGTGTTCTGCTGCCATGAACCTTTGCCCTCTGCCATGTGCCACTCTGCCTCAGAAACAACAATGTATGGACCCAAACCTCCACAAACTGTAAGCTAAATAAACCTTTCCTTCCTTCATTTTGGGCGTTGGATATTTTGTCTCATCTCACTGACTATAAAAAAGTAACCAAGACAGCTTGTTAGGCACATACCTAACTGACTGTGATTGACCCTTTGCTGTGATGCCACTTGCTTCATGGAAAATGGAATGAAGAAGGCAGTGTGTGCACTTGTGACTCCTCTTTAGACACTTGAACGCTCTTCATTTGCCTCTGGGAGTAGTGCTCAGCTCGCAGAAGTCATGGCTCTGACAAGGGCTTTACAGCTTAGTGAAGGATACAAAGTTAATATTTATACTGATGATGAATGTATATGGTTAACTCCAACTATAGAACACCTTAGTAGAAAGACCTCCGTGTATTGAAAACAAAGAACTCACTCTTATTCTTGTTGGCCTAACTCTACTAAGTACATGGGATGAACATTCCTAGTGTCTATACAGCAGAACTTTACAGGTTGCAGACTGGTTTATGCATGCTGGGACTTGCATGGCTACAAGCAGGAGTGTCAAAAGTATCAACTAATCTGCAAACTTTTCCCATCTACAACACTGAGAGTCTACAAGTGTGTTTCATTGGTATCATTTGGCTTCTATCTTTATCTGTTCCCTAGATTTAGAGGATGCCATGCAACAGATTGAACACTTGACTATTACCAATGAAACTCGAATGACACTGAAAATGCTATCTGATTTTCTCCAAATTCACATAGTGTTAGACATTCTAACAGCAGTGCAAGGGGTTCTTGTGCAATTGTAAAAGCTATATGTTATGTGCATATTTCTGATACTTCTGTTAATATCTCTATGACTAAGATTAAATGACTGGTTAATGTGATTCTGAAACTGCTCGGACTTTCTCTTTATCCTCTTTGTGGGAGACTACTCCTGGCATTTCCTGATGGAAACATTTGCTGGTTATATTCATAGTAGTCTTAGTGATCTTATTATTTCTCCTTGCATATTTAACTGTTTATTTGGCCTTGTCTCCCACACACTTAAAGCTATACCCCTACTCAAGATGAGAACTCCTAATGTCTATTTAGGGCCTTTAGACAGACCCTCTGGAGAGTATGTCTTACTGCATACCACAGCAACAACCTCCTTTAGCCTGAGGTATCATCACCCTTTGCCATGTCATGGTATTTAGGGATACTTCTTCGGAGGGGGATTGTTAATAGACAACTAAGTTAGGTAGAAATATTGTAGGTAGTCAGGCATGATTGGGCCATCAAAGAAGGCAGAGCAAAAGATAAGAACACATCACATCTGTGAGTAAAGCCACATTTGTTGAAGGCCAGGCCTCAAGACAAAGATAGAATGACTTCACTCATAAACTTCCCCTCAGGAATAAATAATAACTATCAATATTCTAAATAGGTATCATCCCTTGTGTGGGAGACCATGACCTCCTGTTATTTGCATATACACTTACTATGTGACTTGTTTTCTCACTAGATCATTATTAACTAAGTGATTACACTTGTAATTTTATTACAAGGTGACCATAGTTTTGTCTCACCTGACACATATCATGATTTTGTACTGACGTTGTGATCTTGCTCTATAAAGTCTTCCCTGTAAGTAGAGTCTGTAGTAACCCAATTTCCAGGTCCCCTACTATCTCTCTTAGGTAGAAGCTGTCTTTGACCCAATAAAATTTTCTACTCTTAACCGCAAAAAATTCTCAGAACCATTAACTACAACGAATTTCATGATAAGTATTGAAAACTACGTCTAGAACTTAGTAAGACTATTCATATATTTAGTTTGTTTGTCCTTCCAGTAGATGTTAAGAGCAGATTTTCCTGCCCCAGATGAACTCAAATTTCAGCAGGAATAGTGTCAATTTTGAGAAGACATTTTGAAGGAAGATGTACTCTTTTCATATTTTCTTTTCTTTTTTCCAGAATAACTGTCAATATTCCAAAACATGGGTGCTCTATCAGTCTGTCAGTTTGAATTATGAGGATGCTTGGAAAAGATGCCCTGGCTGCTAGAATTCCAAGGACTTAGAGTGTGAATCCTAACCTATCATTTTGAAGGCACTAAAGTGTGCAATAAAGTACCTAACCTAACTGAATTTATATACTAGGTTTTTCCTAAACATAAATTATATTCTAAGTTGCATAATTTAAACAAGGATAAAGTACCAGTAGGGAACATACCTTTGTAAGAACATTTTAATGGTCAATTTTTAATATAATTTCTCAGTAATTTTAAAAGGCTAGTAAAACTCATGGCATATAAATACTTATGTTGGCATATTTTTAAATCAAAATAGAAACTTATTCCTGGATATTTATAGGTACAGCTCCAAACAAGCAAAAATTTACATTTATATTTATATTTATATTTATATTATTTATATTATTTATAATATATGGAGAGAGTCAGGGCAAGACACAATATATTATATATACTATAACTTCCACTGGATAAGCAGGAGCAAATAAATGCTAATGAATGTTTTCTGCCAATTACCATTATACTGATCTGTCTAATTATGTTATATTTTTCTGGTCATTGAGAAAATATACATTTAATGAAAGATTTAGTTTTAGCTTATTTTCAAAACCAGCATTTTAAACCTGTATATGTTTAATGTTTCAAGCACAATTGGAGTTATTAAACATTCAGTGTATATCATATACCTTGAGGACAATGTCTGCAGCAAATTTTGCGAAGTCTATAATTATTCATTTTAGCTGGTATTGTTTCTTATACTTCGTGTTCAGTGACCTCACAATAGAATGCATGATTATAGTTAGGGCAAGACTAATATATTCTTCCTCTTATGTCATGCAACATCAAGTTTGGTAATGACCATTTAATATTTTTTATCACTGGTTTATATCTAAATCTACAAGGTCAAATATAAAAGCTATTTTAGTTAATATTTATATTTTACATTAATTTATACAAATACAACTTTTCTCTCACATTGATTTGAACAAAATTGTTTAAAAGAGGGTTTCAAGGAAGTGGGTAATTTATAATATATGCTGTTACATTTAAGTAATTAATGAATACTTAGTGAATTTTACTATACATTGACAGAGTTAGTAATAAAGATTAACTTTGTCAATTGATTTGGTTTAAGCTTTTAGAGCTCATGTTATCCTTTTGTTTAATTCACCTTCTTTTCTGTTTCTATTTTAACACACACTTTGTATGTTTCCTGATGAATATTTTCAAACAAATTTTAATTAGATAGATGACTGAATGAAGGAAAGACTTATTAAAAAGAATGAACAGAGGAACAAGACATGTCCCATGCCCAGTAGCAATATATAATCTAATTTGAGGCAGACTCTAAGCAAAAAAATCACAGTGCAATAAAACTGGCAAAACAGATGCAATTACAAAGTTTCCAGGCAGAAGGAGATTGAAACTAATCCTGTTGGGAGGGTCAGGGCAGGCCACAATGACTTCAATAATATCTAACTTCTCCCAGTCTGCAATTATTACTACTGTTAATCAAAATATGATCTTAAATTTTAAAAGTCAGTTCACAGTGCAGTCTTTTCTTGATCTGACTCTAATCTTCTATGGGCAGTATACTTTTTAATCCAACTCTTAAAACAAATGACTATATTATAAAGTAGAAATAATTGGTTATGAATGTCATAGAACATGTTATCTCACTGAATGATTTAGCCTGTTATTAAAAGAAGCCTTTAAAAATACTAAAGTAAAATGAATTTTGCTTTCTTCGTAGAAAAAAGTAAGAATTAATCAATAGGAAATATCTTTTCTTTTCAGGGGCTGAGCATTGAACCCGAGGATTTATGGATGTTAAGCTTGCACTCTGCCGTGAGGTGAGACCCTAGTCTTTGAGCTTTTTAAAACATCAAACGAAATTGGCTGGAATGTTGGAATATACATAGAAGGTCTTAAATCCTTTTGTAAAATTGAGATAAAAGCAGATCATGAATCAGAAATGAAAACACACATTTTGGTAAGATATTAGATATTAGTTGGATCACAGTGGCATAAACATGATTATATGAATTTATATCATAAGCTTACATTCAAATAAATCCAAGAATCTATGAAGTGGAAATGATTTCTCTCTTCGGATCTTATTTTCTACATGGTTGTAATTGTTCATTGGAATAAATTGTCTTGCTTATTTTCTATCCTCCTGTACCACATTTCCTTATGGAAGAAATACAATCTTATTTGAAAATGCTACTGTAGCATTTTTCAGTGTCCTCCATAAACTTGGCATCATCTGTAAACATCATATTGTCTCCCTAATGTAAGAAACTGAAAGAGTAAATATGCTCCAAAAGGTACAATAGATTTTGTGAAAGAGAAAGCAACTGCTCAAAATGAAAGAACTGGGATGAATGGGATGAAGGAAAGAAGAAAAGAAGGGAAAGTTATATACATCTATACAACACACACAAACACTCAAGATAGCTAATATAATTGTACTACTAATTTCTACTAGTCCATTGAAAGGAAAACTTAGTGCTTATATTGTTTGATCTGAGCAACTACTTTGAGGATAAAAGTATACAATGTAATAACCGTTGTTAATTTCCTTTCATGTTGGGTTTCTTGTTTGTATGTTTGCTTGTTGTCTTTTTGGAGACAGGATCTCACTATGCAGTTTAGGCTGAACTCAAACCCACTTTGGAGCCCAGGATGGTCTTGAACTCACCACGATCCTTCTGCCTCAACCTACCTAGAGCTGGGATTACAGGCGTGCTCCACCATGTCCAGCTGTCATCTCATTTTGAAATTCTGTATCATTTTATGCCTTTTTTCTCTTTAAAATAAAAATAAAAATCCCAGATACACATAAAGCTTTCTGAAAGCAAACATTTTTAGAAAAAGTGCTCAGAATTCTGTATTACAAATATGCCTTTGTGATTATAGTATAATGATGTACAAACAATTCTACTGCATTGGTGAATGCATCTTTCTTGATCAATGTACATACACACATTTAAATCCATTCTTACTGTATCTTTTCAGATAAGAAGCCATATTCTTATTAAGTCTTTCTTAGTATTCCTACACTACAGCGCTTCCATGCTTATCTCCTGTGAAATTGTGAATTTCTTATTATTAATTTAACATAAGAATGCATGTTTGAACTGCATATTGATACCCTTTTCTCCTACCAGGCCCGTGGAATTGGACAAATGATGAATAATTTTTCAGCTCTTTCATTTATAAATGTTTATGAAAACAGAGCCCTCTTCGATATGACCATTTGACATAAAGAAAATTAAAATTATAGAACAATATAAGCAAAAGATTTAGAATAACTTTGTTATTACTGTTTTTAATCTTTATTTATATTCTTAGTCACTGTATTAATGTAAGTCTATCCTTGATCCTCAAATAATAAACTACGTTTTTCTAAGGTAATCATTCATACTTACTTCCATATTAATAAAATTTACTATAAAATAACCAAGTAAAAGAGAAACCTTCTAACTGGGATAATAATCTTGGGATATAATTTTTCTGTGTATTCTCTGATTTGTTTTCTGTGTAAGTATTTCAGCATTAACTAATTTATACCTTGTTCGAACATAGATTCAGTGTACTAATATGGCTCATGAAATTTTTTACATACCCAGCATTACACTTCTTTCATTGACCTGCATTATGTGATATTTGTCACTAAGCCATTCAGTAAAACATGCAACCTCACTAAATGCTTAACAGCACAGGTGCTTATCAAAATTTTTTCAAAATACTTTTATTTTTATTATTTGTTTCTTTGGTACCAGGATGGAACTCATGCTATTGCTCTTGCCAGGTAGGCACTGTGCTGAGCTATATACCTAGCCCCCAAAAAACTTTAAACATTGTATAATTCTTTAAATAAAATACTTAAACTTCCCATCTAGTAACATACACAGGAAATATAATCAAACATTGAAACTGGTGCACAAGTGGAGGATAATGCTTCAGTCTGAAATACAGTCTAAGTTGTCTAATGCATTATCTAGAATTTCGTGCATGAGAATGACCTACATTCAACTATAAATACTTTTAAAAAAGGAAAGAATCTTTATATATTTTACATGTTAATAATATTTCATAAGAAAAATTGATATTTTTGTTTACTAAACAACTACTGAAACAGATTTATTCAACACCTATGAATTGACCAATTCATAAGCATTGAAGATGCAATTAAAAAACAGTATCATTCTTCCTATGAAATTTTTCAACCTTTTTTCTCTCACTATTTTTCTTTTCCCTTCCCTCCCTCTTCCCAATTCCCCTTTCTCATTGAAGAATTACATATTATTTCACAATATCTATTATATTGTGACAATCCAACATTTACACATGTGTGTCTGATTTAGTTCACTAAGTATGGTCTCAAAGTCCATTCATTTAGCTATATATTTTCTTTTTTTTTTTTAAATTTTATTTTAAAGACAAAAGAATGGAGACATATGAACCAGAAAAGCCATAAACAATACAGAAAATACAAAGTTATACAGAATATAGTAGGGAATTAGAACTGGATGTTGTGTTACATAGTTATCTTCACATTAGTTAACACAAAAACATTAAAGGAAATACCAAATTATAGAGAAGATAGTAGGGAATTTGCACTGGATGCTGTATAATATAAAGTTATCTTCATTTCTGGTAATACAAAAACGACTGAGGAAATACAGAATTATAGAGAACATGGAAGGGAATTAGCTCTGGATGCTGTCCTACATAATGTTACCTTCACCTTTGTTACTCAGCTATATATTTTCATCTCTCTCTTTTGTGGCTGCATAGTATTCCATTGTACAAAAGCATATCTTTTTAATCCATTTATTGGTTGATGGGCACTGGGTTGTTTCCAAGGTTTAGGTATTGTAATTTTTGCTGCTGTGAACATAGAAGAGTATATATTGCTCTGCTATAATGCCTTTAATTCTTTTGGGAAGAAACCAAGAAGGAGAATAACTAGGTTCATATAGAACCTCTAATTTTAGTTTTCAAGGTATCTCCATACTGATTTCCAGAGTGGTTGCACCAGTCTACACTCCCATGAGCAGTGGAGTAGCATTCTTTTTTTTCCCACAGTCCCACCAACATTTATTATTGATTGATTTTTTTAAAAATAGCCATTCTTTCTGGAGTCAGATGGAATCTCTGTGGTTTTACTTTGCATCTCTTGAATGATCAGCGGTGTTTAACATTTTCTTAAGTATTTATTTTTCATTTGTACTTTTTCTTCTGAGAAGTCTCCACTCTTTTTTTACTTTAAAAGTAAAAGAATGAAAACATATTAACAAACAGACAGCCATTTACACAGTTGCACAAGAATAGTACAAGCAATACTGAGTTACCGACAAGGTGATGGAATTAACAATTGATAACTTCAAAGTATATACTCGGGAAAGCAAATATAGAAATGGAAGATTGATCAAATAGTTAATATATGCAGTATCCATTCATTTCAAATGCCCATTTTTGGATTAGATCTTTAAATTTGGGGAGTTAGAAATTTTAGTTCTCCATATGTTCTAGATATTAGTCTCTTGTCTGAGAACAGCTCGCTAAGATTCTTTTCCCGCTGTGGGAAAATTTGCGATTTCACTCAGTTGATTTCTTTTGCTATGCAAAAGCTTTTTAGTAAGATGAGATACTAGTTGTTGTTTCTCTATAGTATATAGTCCCATACAGCTGATGTTTCTTTCAGCAAGTCTTTGCCTACACCTCTATCTTCATACTTCTACCTATTCTCTCTTCCAGCAAAAGGACTTCCGTGTAACATTAGATCTTTAATCCATTTTAACTTTAGTTTAGTGCATGATGATAGACATGGGTCTAGTTTTAGTTTTCAGCATGAGAGAAGTCAGTTTTTCCAGCACCATATATAAAACAAGCTTTCTTTCAGTAAACATTTTTCACACCTATGTCAAACATAAGATGGTTGAATGTGTTTTAAATTGTTTCTGCCTTTTGTAGTCTGTTCGACTGAACGTTGGGTCAGTATTTATTTCTTTGGCCAGTACCATAATGTTTTTATTTTTAATTTTTATTTTTTTAAATTTTATTTTAAAGATGAAAGAATGGAGACATACGACAAAATTATACAGTATATAGAAGGGAATTAGCACTGGATGTTGTATTACATAATGTTATCTTCACATTAGTTAACACAAAACATTAAAGAGAAGATAGTAGGGAATTTGCATTGAATGCTGTATAATATAAAGTTATCTTCACTTCTGTTAATACAAAAACGATTGAGAAAATACAGAATTATAGAAAACACAGAAGGGAATTAGATGCTGGATGCTGTCCAACATAATGTTACCTTCACCTTTGTTACCCAGTTACACAGATGATGGCCCAACTGATCATTCAATTTTTCTCCTCCCTCATCTCTGTTGCCTCACCACTCAATCAGTCATCTTCCCTGTGATAATAACTGTACTCCTGGTTTATCTATACCCCTGGACTCTCACCTTGGGAAGAGATATAGCTGCTTCAGACTATACTATAACATACATGGGTGTATACAAACTGCCATGGTCAGATGTGGAAAAGCACATATGCTCACAGAACTGCCTGGCTCCACCCCATCGCCATGCTATGGGTGGCCTCAGTGGGGCCCACAGCGGAGCAGCTGCGGGGCCCACAATGGAGCATCCGCGGGGCACGCACCCCCATCGGGGCGCCCTCAGTGACCCGTTTGGCTCTGTCCTGTTGCCTTGATGCCAGAGGCCCTTTCTTCTCCTCCCACCTCCTTCTGATCTCCAGCATTACCATTCCCCACCCCTTCCAGCTGGGCACCGGACGAACTTATGATGCTTGGTATAAGGGCTTGAAATCTCTCTTGCCCATTCTCACTGTGTTAGTTCAGGGTATGAACTGAGACTAAAGATTAGTTCTAGAATAGAGTTGGAGGATTTTTCTTGCATCTGCTGTATGGAGTATGTTGTTTTTCAGACTCCCAGTCTGCTGCTTTTCATCTAATCCGTCACTATGGGTTCATGCAAGGTTCATATGTGCTAGCTGTAAGGAGACCCTCTTGGTGCTCACATTAATAGTTCGCGGTGAGTCCTGAAGTCTGTGGGTTCATCCCATTGTTGCCAGGAACAGGAGGCGCTTGCCCAAGCCCCCGAGACGCCAGGTGCTCCCAGAAAGAGTTCAGGGTGGGAGCTGAAGCCCAGTAACTCAGTTCATGCTTCCTACCTGATGCTGGAGTGAGAAGGGCGTGGGGCCGTGTGATCCACCTCCATCTGCAGCTCTCTCTTACTGTTGTGCCCCAGTTCCCATTTGTTCCTTGGCTGGATCCCTGGGATTTGCTGTGGCTCTGGGGTCACTGCCGATGCACCCCACCACTCCCACTGGCAGCCGCCCACACCAACACATAGACAATTAAAGAACTACAAAATTACACAGAATATAGAAGGGAATTATCTGTGGATGCTAATTTACCTAATGTTACTTTCCCAATTATTACTCTTTATACTGGTGGTGGCTCACTTGAAAATTCAAATTCTTTCCTCCCTCATCTCCGTTGCTCTACCACATACTCCTGAACTCTCACCTTGGGAGGAGACATAGCTGCCTCAGATCATACTATACAGGCTGTCCTGTTTGGGGTGGAAAAGCACCCATACTCATCACGGACCGCCTGTCTCCTCCCTGCCGTGGTACTGCATAGGGTGGGGGCAGAGGTGAGTGGGTTCTGTTCGCCCTCTATGGCGTCAGTTGCCAACCCCCAGTGGGGCCGCCCGGGCCCATAGAGCCGTCCGGACGGAGGGGCCACCTGGGCCCATGGAGCAGTCCGCGTCTGCTGCTCTTCATTAAACATGTTGCTATGGGTTCTTGCAAAGTTCATATGTGTAAGCTGTAAGTAGGTCCTCTTCGTGTTGTTAATAGTGTGGAGTGTGTCCTGAAGTCTGTATAATCGTCCCATTATTCACAGGAGAATTTGTTGATTACTCCCGATGCCTAGTCTCTCTGTGTTCACAATGAGATTTCAGGGTGGGAGCTGGAGCCCGGCACCTCGGCTCCTGCTTCCCGCCTGGTCCCGGAGCGCAATCGCAGCTCCCTCCGCCGTCCGCTCCATCCCCTCACGGCCGCTGCCCGTCCCTGCTGCTCCCCAGTCACCCAGTAAAGGGGTGGGGGAGGGGATCGCCTCGGGGCAGATGCAGAGTCAGTGTGGTGAGCTGTGTGCTATTTAGACTGATTCCATCCTGTCTCCTGGTGCCGATTAGGGATGTTTCTGTAGGATCAGGTTTCTGTTTCCATGGGTGTTGTAATTTCTTGTCTTTATCCTGGATTCAACTACTGCTTCCGTCTGCCATTGCATCTTCTTATAGCTACGCTTTCTCCTCTGACCCTCTCTCGGAACTCCACACTTCCTGGCCGAGCTGGGAGGCTTCCGTGAGGGTAGGTCTCCACTGAAGCTGCGGGTGCCAGGAGGAGGGCGTGAGCTAAAGATGTGTGTGATTTGGAGCTGTCGTTTCTCCATCCCGCCTCCCTCCGAGTGTGCCATGGAGAACCTCCGATCCTTTCTTCCCGAATAAGTCCTTCTTATTCTTTCCAAGGATTTCAGTTCCCATTTCAAATCTTTCCCGAGTTCAAGGTGCCCACCTCTCTCCTCTCAAATCTTTCCCGAGTTCAAGGTGCCCACCTCTCTCCTTTTTGTCCTTGTCTTATTGCTATATTTCTTTGTCTAGGTGGGATTTCTGGGAGAGATTCCTCCCCTGCTTCCTATCCGGTCTCCATCTTGTAAAACCCCATAACGGTTTTATCACAGTAGCTCTGTAGCATAATTTCAAGTTAGGAATTGTACCATCTCCTACTTTATCCTTTTTGCTCAGAAGTGGTTTTGATATTCCACATCTATTCTGGTTCCATATGAATTTTAGGAATGTTTTCTCTAGTTCTGTGAGCATGCTAAATGTATTTTTATTGGGATTGCGCAAAATCTGCATATTTGTGGGAGTATGGCCATTTTTACTAGATTGGTTCTTCCTATCCGTGAGCAAGAGATATCCTTCCATTGTTTGATATCCTCTTTGACTTCCTTTTTCAGGTAGTATCATTTTCAATGTAGACATCTTTTACTTCTGTTGTTAGATTGATTCCTAAGTACTTCATTTTGTTCAAAGCTATTGTGAATGGGTGATTCCCCTAACTTCTCTCTCAGTGAGTTTGTTTTTTGTGTACATGCAGGATATTAATTTTTGAGTGTTTAATTTGTATACAGCTATTCAAATTAAAATGCTTATTTAATCTAGAAGTACTTTGATGAAATTTTGGAGGTATTCTATGTAAATTATCCTGTCATCTGCAAATAAAGGTAAGTTCTTCCTTTCTTATCATTATTCTTTTTATTTTTTCTCTTGTCTAATTGCTGTATCCACTGTTTCCAAAATGATATTCAGTAGGAGTGATAGTAATGAACATTCTTGTCTTGTTCCTTATTTTAAAGAGAAAACTTCCATCTTTTGACCATTTAGTGTGGTACTGGCTGTTGACTTATCATATATGGCTTTTATCCCATTTTGATAAAGAACATCTATTCCAACTTTTTGTAGAGTTTTTATACTGAATGTGTTTTGGGCTCTGTCAAATGCTTCTTCTGCATCGAGATGATCATATGGTTTTTGTCCTTGGTTCTATTAATATGCTTTATAGTTTTTATTGATTTGTGCATATTCAGCAATGCCTGGATCCCTGAGATGACCCCTACTTGGTCATGGTGCATAAACTTCTTGATGATTTGATGCATTCTGTTTGCCAGTATCTCTGTGCAGACTTTTGCATCTATATTCATTAGGGAGATTGGCATACAGTTCTCTTTTTTGGTGGGGTACTTCTTTGGTTTTTGTATGGGAGTAATACTTGATTCCAAGAATGACTTTGTGAGTACTATTGATGTTTCCATTTCATTAAAGTGTTTGACATGACAAGTAACATTAGGTTTGTTCAAAATTTCCTGTAGAATTCAGCAGTGAATCCATCAGGACCTGGGTATTTGTTGGTAAGATTTTAAATATGTTTTCAATTTCAATGACTGATATTGAGTTATTTAGAATTTTTATATCTTCATGATTCCACTTTGATAATTCATATGATTCTGGGAATCAGCCCATTTTTTCTATATTTTCTGTGTTATTATAGTACAGGTTCTTGAAACAGGTATTGATAATCTTCTGAATTTCTGCTGGATCCATTGTGATTTCACCATTTTCATTTTAATTGCATGAATTTGGATATTTTCTTTACTTTTTTGATAAGGGTGGCTAAGGGTTTGTCTATGTTATTTAATCTTTTAAAGAAACAACTCTTCATTTATTTTTTTGTTTCAATTGTATTAATTTTTGCTCCAATCATTATAATTTTCTCACTTGACTGAGATTTTTCTTTGTCCAGAAATTTGAGGTTCAATATTAGTTTCATTATTTGTACTCATTCTGTTTTCCTCATGTGAGTTTATTGCTATTAATTTTCCACACAGAACTGCTTTTATTGAATCCCATAAGTTCTGCTATGTTTCATTAGCAATATCTTTTAATTTTAGGTATTCTTTTATTTCCTTTTTAATTTCTTCTGTAACACATTGTTGAGTACAGTGTTAATTTTCATGTGTTTATGGAGTTTTTGTTCTTTCTTTTGCTACTGATTTCCAATTTCATTACACTATAATATCCAATATGCATGGATACTTTCAATTCTTTTGCCTGTTCTTAAGCATGTTCTGTGAGATTGTATATGGTCTATTTTGGAGAATATCCCATGTGCTGCTGAGAAGAATGTGCACTAAGATTTTATGGGGTGGAACACTTTGTAGACATCTATTAATTCCATTTGTCACAGGTTTGGTTCAGTTTTGGTATTTCTTTATTGAATTTTTTTGTCTAATTGTTCTATATATTTGTCAGAATTGTTATTGAGATCCCCCATGACAATTGTGTCACTACTTATTTGATTTTTCATATCCATTAAGATATGTTTTATAAGGTAGATGCCTCTGTATTTATTTGGTGCATATATATTTGTGATTGTTATCTTTTCTTGGAGTTTTCCTTCAACAAGTATGTAATGACCCTCCTTATCTCTTTTGATCAGTCTTGGCTTGAAGTTCACATTATGTGCAAATAGAATACTTACCTCTGCTTTTTTCTGGGTTCCTATCACATCAAGTATATTTTCCAACTTTTGATTTCTAATGTATGAATTTATGTTTGAGTTACATGTTTCTTGAATGTAACATATCTTTGGAATTTGTTTCTTGATCCATTCTGCCAGTCTATTTTGTATTGGTTAATTGAGAGCATTTACACTGATGATTATATCTGATATGTATTGTCTTGCTTTGTCACATAATTTTCCTCTTGATGGTTCCCTAACTTGCCTCCACTGGTTAATTACTTCCCTTCCTCATGGCTTCTTTCTACTGGCACTCTTGAAAGTGTGACTTTGTTTTCTCTGGTATATCTTCAGAATTCTTTGTAGATTTGGTTTGATTGTTATGAGTTTCTTCAGTTGTTCTTCTTCATGGAAGTATTTTATTTCTGCATTATTTCAAAAAGATAATATTTCAGGATACATCAACCTGGGTTGAAAATTGTTATCCTTCAGGGCTTGAAATTCTTCACTCCAAGCTCTCCTTGACTTAAGGGTTTGTGTTAAGAAATATGATCCTATTTTGATGGGCTTTGATTTATAGGTGATTTGTTTCTTTTCTCTAACAGTTTTAATATTCTTTTCTTTTGCTGAATTTCTGTAATCTTGATTATGATACGCTTTCGTGTAGATTTATTTTTGTTATGACAGTTGGAGTTCTGTATGCCTCACTTATTCCCATGTCAAATTCTTTTTCCATCATTGGAAATTTCTCTGCAATTACTTTTCTGAATAAGTTTTTTATGCTATTTGTTCTGACTCTTGCATTTTCATTGACTTCAGTCAGTCTTATGTTGTTCTTCTCACCATTATCATACTGTTGTTGCATTTTTTCATGGTCCCTTGCTATTTTTAAGAGATCCAGTCTTCCATATCTAATATTATATCTTTATTTTTATTTCATACAGTTTTCCTTCAATTGGAATTTGAAATCCAGGTAAACTTTGAATTTTGAGTCAAGTAAACTTTCAATGGAATTTTAAATTTCCTGGATATTTATTTCAATCGGTTTAATGGATTCCATACCTTTTGTATGTTGGGCATACATGGTTTCTATTATTTTTCTGTGCTTCTTTACCTTTTATCTATGTTTACTCTAGATTTTCTAAGCAAATCCTTCATTATGATCATCATTTTTCTTTTAATCTGTGAGATTATTTCTGTTTTGATATCTTCTATAACCTCATATATGTATTTTTTTACTTCTTCTGTGGTCATTACAGTGAATTCAGGTGGATGGCTTCTATTTTTCTCCATTTCATTGTCTTCTGGATTTCTCCTTGATGGGCTAGAAGTCTGGATTTGCATTTTGCTTCTCTGTCTTGTCATATCTTATTTTTAAATTTATTTTCTGTGTTGTTGTTTGTTATTTCCTTATGCGGAGTAGCTTCATCACTATTTGTAAGCTTACCCAAGAAAAGTCTATTCCTCTGTATTCTAGCTTTAATTGGCTGTTGGCCTTTTTGTTAATCTCAGGATCCTATCTTCGTACTTTATTAGGGATGATGTATTGCTACCTACTGGGCTCAGCACCTAGTCTTTTGGTCCTGCGATATAGGGATGACTGTGGGCCCAGAATATTGCACTGTTATCACATGAGTGTGAACAACTGGTAACAACAAGTATGGCATCTTGGCTAAAATAGTAGAATACTAGTATAAATATCATCAAGCATAACCTAGATACTAATAATCTCTGGTGACTGATAATTTGGTATCTCTAACCATAAGAACAAGATCTGTAGTTCTGTAACAGCTTCCAACATAGATCAGGAATTTGTATGCTATAGGATTTTGTTATGTTTTGTATCTGGGTGTCCCCTGAAAGTCACATGCAGTCATGGGGTGGGATTTTAGAACTTTGATTCTTGCTTGTGAGTGTGATAGTGTCCTGGAGCGGGTAGTTTGCATATGTAAGGGAAAGGAGGAGGCTGCTTGCCTCCACTCTTACCTTCTGCTCTTGCTGCTTTTGCTGTATTCCATCACCATAATAGCGTGCTCTCTGCCATGTTCCACTCTGGAACCAGCCAAGCATGAGCTGAAACCTCCACAAACTGTAAGCTAAAGAAACCTTTTCTTCCTTAATTCTTGGTGTCAGGTATTTTTGTTTCAGCAATGAAAGATAAACAACCAAGACAATTTCCCTTGGTGGGGTGATTTTATCCTTTGTGGAAGCAGAATGTAAGAGGGATAAGGGACACAGAAGAGTGATAGGTGAAGAGAAATATAGTAGAATCAAGGCTGAAGAACTAAGGATGATCAATCATATCTTTGGAGGTTGGATAAAAGGACAGGAGGAAAAGAATGAAGGAGAAAGCAAAAGAATTTTGAGGCAAAACAAAAAGACTAATCACAGTGTTCATCACCTGTAAACCTCAGAGAATACCGTAAGACTGATCGGTAGAGAGAGACAGGACAGAGAAAACAAAACAAACAATAAAAATCAAAATGTATAGTACTCCCTCCCCAAAACTTAAACAAATAAACAAAAAAATTACTAAAATATAATTCCTTGGGTGCCTACAGTTTGGTGTTAGTTCTCTAGTCAAAGCCAGAATCTGTACTAAACAATTCCACCTAGTCTGAAGTAGGTTTACTGCTGAGTGTGAAGCTGATCTTGGCCATATTACTGACTCCTCTTACATGATTTGGCAGTAGGGGAAGGGGATTGCCCTCTCCACATCTAGTCAAGTGTGTTTGCTGCTGGTTGCTAGGCAGGTTATGATGCTTGCTTACTTGCACTGCAGGTCACAGAGTGGGAGATGGTGTCTCATTATGTCACCAGCCAAGGTGTCTTGCCTGCTTGTGCCTCTGCACTCAGGGGGAGGGGGCAGTACCCTGTCCTGCTGCAAGCCAGGGGGCTGCCTCTAGTCATTTGCAGCTAGGACTAAGAAGTGGATTTTGGAATGCACCAGATTAGAATCTGGGTTCATGCTTCTATTTCTCAGCCAAGTTCCACCCAGTCTGCTGTCCAACTGCATGTGGTCAGTGGTGATTGGACAGCCCTTCCCTCATTCCACTCTTGGTCTGAAGTGACCCCTGGGGTTGTTCTGCTACTAGAATTTGAGCCCTGAAGTACTTTTATATGACATAGCAGCCCCCTCCACTGCTATTGTGTGTAACTGGATGTGGGGCACTGCCATTCTGGTTCACTGTTATGGTTTGTGTCTGGATGTCCTCCCAAAGCCTCATGTAGTCATGGGATGGGCTTTTAGAGTTCATGGTTGATTCATGGTCCAATGTTGGAATTATGGATGTGAATACTACACTTCCCCTGGCACAGGTAGTTTGCATACAGCATAAGGGAGGGAAAGAGGCTGCTCTTCCAGCTACTGCTCCTCTCTTTTGCTCTTGTTGCTTTTTACTATTTTCTGCCACCAAGAACTGTTGCCCTCTGCCATGTGCCGCTCTGCCTTGCAGCCAGCCAAGTATGGACTGTCACCTCCACAAACTGAGCTAAATAAACCTTTCCTTTCTTAATTTTGTGTGTCAGGTATTTTGTCTCAGCAATGATAAAAAAGTAACCAAGACATTCACTCCCCAACTGATGACTGTGGGCTGTGACACTTGGGAAGGTATCTTATGTTCTCATGGCTGTCTCTGATTGCATGAGACTCTCTAGTCGCAGGTCACGTCTCGGTCTCCAGGTGAGGAGAAGGGTGGCTGTCACTGACTTACCTCCCGCCATGTCAGCTACATAGCTGCTCCAGCTGCACTGCACGGTCCCACGTCTGAAGTGGTTAGCTCTTCTTTTGGCTGTAATGAATCCTATTTTCTTCATTTCCTCTCTTACTTCTCCTGTGGATTCAGATGGTTTAGCACCGCTTTGACTTTTTTTCTTTGCTGCCATTTCCAGACACTTGGCTTTTTGTTGTGGAGAGGTTGCACAGCTGATGCTCAGCACTCTACCATTATTTTTCCCTCTTCCATTCCTATGGAACTAACTTTAAATAAATAAAAACTGTTTCTTGAATTTCTTCTGAAATGGAATATCTCTATTTTTATGACTTCTTAAATAATGGTGTTTTCCAACTTGTCATTTGTATGCATAATGTTAATTTTCATCTTTATTAAATAGTAGTATAGAAAGATTTAATCTCTTATCTCTGAGAAAATACAATTTTGCGAGATAGTTCCTTTTACTACAACTTCTTAGGCAGAAATGACTTTTGCATTGTTTGTTGTTTGGTCACTGTGATGACTGATTGTGACATGTCAACTTTACTTGAGCAAAACTGCCTGACAGGTTAATAAACCATAGTTCAGGGTGTGTCTGTGGAAGACTAGCGTGTAGATCAGGAAGCTTAGGAGGAAGACCCACCTCTGATGAGGGTGGCACCAACCAATAGGCTTAAAGTTTGGATGAAATAAAAAGGGAAAGGAAGAAGGGGGTGTGCCTGCTTTGGAGGGCTCCAGTCTTTGCCATTACCATTGCCACTGGTCTCCAGTTTCTTCAGGCCCCTCAGACAGTGGCGATTCTATGGTGAGATTTCAGGCCTTTGGTCTTTAACTCAAACTGCATCCTTCATTCTTATTGTTTGATGACTTTTATCTCTTGTATAGGAAGCTACTGGATCTTCTGGGTCCCCAACATGCAGGCAGCCATTGTGAATTCTTCCACTTCTGATGCCACTGTGGACTTTTCCACCTCTGATGCTGTACATGTGCCTAACAAATCTTCTTGCCTAATTACACTTACATTTTCTATTGATTCTCTTCCACTAGAGAATCCTTACTTATACTATGGGAAATTGATTTCTTCTTATGTTTTGGCTATTATATTTATGTTTTTACTATTATAGAGCAGAATATTTTAGAATTTCTTAAATCTATGAGATGATGATGGCCAGTTCTTCAGCAAATTTTGTTTGTAGTCAGTTGTTTATTTTACACAGGAAATTATACTGAAATATTATATAATCATAGCTTGCAAATTGTTTTTATTGCCAAAGACTCTGAACACGTGTTGTAAGTTTATTTTAAATTCCAGGTGCTTTACAATGAATCAAAGAGATTTCAACAAAAACTATGAGTTTTTAAACGAAAATGTTTTCTCATTATGATAAACCACCACATGAATCACAGTATAAAGAAAAAATCACATCTCACACCTTTAAAAAAGTATGTAAAATTTTGATCCTACATATTTGGAAAAACAATTGGAACTGAGAATATTCTTCGATTTTATATGCTTAAAATCTATATAATACAATTAAAACATCCATATAATTGTGGAAAAACATATGATTTAAACCTATATTTTTCATTTAGATGTCATTTCTTAATTCCAGTGTTATTTCATATTTTTAGTGTGCGATAGTATATTTGTTTGTAATTATAGTAATCTTGGTGTGTTCTATGGACTTTTGCATTGAGAATTATAAAAAAAGACTAAAGAAGCTCTCTTGTCTTCAGTACCATGGAGAGATCTCGCATTGATGAGAGGAAGAATTTACAATGAGAATAAGGGGCTAAAAATATAAGAATGTTAAATAAGTTAATTTTCAATATACAAATGTATTTTAACGTGAAAGGAAAAAAGTAACAGTTAAGTGCCGGGACTCCAGACAAAAAATGCCAGAAAAATCTTCTCACTCTAAAATTAAATACAAGAATACAACAAGAAAAAATTAAAATGCTGATCAGAAAGATTCCCAAACACTATTACTCAGATAAGCTTTATAACACAGACCTCACAAAAATACATCCTCCTGCTTCTCTCACTCCGTAGAACCAGGTATTTCTTTCTCAAGGAAGTATATAGTCATAGTGATCACCCATAATGGTTGTGGGTTATTTTTATGATACCTATAAACTCCACAAATGCAACAGCAATTCTAAAGGGTTTTCAGTGTTGTACTTTTTTGTTTTAAATCTAGCTATCTACATACATGCACATCATGTTGTGATATATATATTTACATTATAGAATAGGATTTTGGGAAATATTTTGCAAACGAAGACATGTAAATGGTGAACAGGTAAGATGATTCATGCCTAAATATGCAGTAACTAGAAATCTATGATCATACAATTTTTAAAAAAAAATTATCTGAATGAAAGCAGTTGCAACCAAGAGACTTAGGAAAGAATTTAGAAGAAAACTCATTACAGAGATTAGAATAAAATCTACATCAATATGATTTTTATCTTTAAAAATATCACAGTTTGTTAAATTATAAAATAATGAAAATAAGATTTTTTAAGAAGAGAGCTTTCATAAGAAAGAAATATACTTTGAAATAAGTACATCTGCTATATGTAATAATGGAATAGAGCCCTTATTTTAGGTAAAATTGACCACATTGCTCCAGGAACTTAGTAACCCAAAGGAATGCAGACATAGTATATCATAAGTGTGATGTGTGATTAACAATATCAACAAGAGCTAAAAATGAGAAAAGGGAATTTAGAAGAGGAGAGAGGAGGAAGGACAGAGTAATGCGATTTTAAAAAGTCAACTTGTACCCACTCCCCAGGATGATTACAAGCTGCATGTACCACAAACGTGAACTAAAAAAAAAATAAGGAGAAAGATTGGAGAAGCTTATAATGTCAGTGTATTTTCATGACCAA
Organism: Dinomys branickii; assembly: GCA_004027595.1. NCBI lineage: Eukaryota > Metazoa > Chordata > Mammalia > Rodentia > Dinomyidae > Dinomys > Dinomys branickii. The sequence goes on from PVLD010008368.1 coordinate 67,375, forward strand.
AACTTCCAGTTAAAAACCTGGACAATAGATTAGAGTAGCTAGTTATTGCAGGAATAATTCAAGTTAATTCTCAGAAAAAACACAGATATTTTATCCTTCAAATAGGTTACTTGGCAAGTAGAATTTACTCACATGAATTCTGTAATTTGAAATTTCAAAACATTGACATTAACGAAATACTTCTGCTTATAATATAGTTTCATTTTCTGCACATGGCTTGTAACAGGATTGAAGTGAAAGAAGCACAAAGTACCCCACATGTAACACCATCTGTGCTGCACCAGCACAGAACACTTAAGAAAGTGCTATTTGTCTTTAAAAAGAATGAAACTGACCACTGTCATGTTTTATTTCCTTTTTTACCTCATGTCGAGAGGAGCTACTAGCTTCCCTCCTTCATTATCTACCAGCACTGAGGCTAATGTACACTCTGTTTAACATATCTGTAATGGGAATGCAACCTGCAGCCTTTACTAATCCTGCCAACACAGACTTTTCAATGATGTAAACGGGAGTCCATTGAATATATGTACATTATCACTTGTACTCATTACCACTTGTATGCCATTGTATATCCTTCTCCCCAAATATCTAAGGCTTATGATGATGACTATGATTATGATTATTGGACCAAGATTGAACACAGGGTTTTTACATTAAACTATATTCTCTGCCCTTTTTAAAAGTTTGAGACCAGGTCTTACTAATCCCTTAATTTGACCAGGGTAGGTATGAACTTGGAGTCCTTCCAATTCACCTTCCCAGAGTGCTTGGATTATAGAGATGTGTGACGATGTTGCCTAAAATCCAACAATTTAGAATCACATATTATTGACCAAAATAAATTTGTGTGATTTTCTAATATTTTACAGACAGTTCTTTGATCTTTGTCCTCTCATATTCTTGGCATTAACCTTGATTTAAATATCTGTCACCCAAGTTTCACTTTGCTTATAAAGCCTTTATTTTAACATGTGATACTTGGACTGAGAATAGGAAACAGAAGTTTGATTTCAAACCAGCTTTTAATTATGTGAAGAGTTCTTTCCCAGAATGTAATAACTAATCTTTGAAATCTTCAATGGAATTGCTTAGGCATAATTTGGCAAAAATCTGTAGTCATAGGATGATTTATAACACAAAATGAAAATGTACATTTCAGCTCTGAATATTTTTTAACATAGTTTTCATTTAGTCTAATGCATGAGATCTTTATATGTAATGACTGCTTGTTTCCTAAAAGCAAACCAAAAACATCAAGTATTACACAATTGAAGGGTAAGATTATCACTGTGGTTGAAGGTTGAGATGAACAAATGATGGGAATATAAATCATGCCAAACCTGAGCAAAATATATGCTTGATGTCTCTACAGAAATTCAGAGAGGTAGAGTTACAATGTGTCAGTCTTGATGGACAGTGTGAAGAGTAAAACCTTTTGCATGACAACACTGACCATACTTACAAAATTGTTTCCATGTACACTGTCAAGTTCTGGTCTCCGTTTTCAGTATTCTTTGCATACTTATGTCTTGATTTGTGTTAATTTAACATTTAACCATTATTTTTAAAACTCCAATTAAGTGTTATACTTAATTGGACAATACGTACTTAAAACTATTCCGATAGGTATTTATGCCCATATTCTAAGTCTATAAAAACAAGAGCTGTAAGCTGGGCTTCCATTTCTTTATAACTATAGCAACTTACACATTGTTCTAATGAAAACTGCTGTATAAAGCTTTCCTAAACGTCCAAAATGCTCAAGACAAAAATACATCTCTGTAATATAATTTAAACTGATAGCCTGTGGAGCTAAGATAGCAGCTTTTCGTCTTTCAGAAGCTGATATAAATGGCCTGGTAAACTCATATTATTTCCTCATTACTTTCCTCATGATATCAGGCATAGGCATCACTTATCGAGCTGTAAGTTTTAATATGTTATCACAGGTTAAAATGGAAGCATTACTTAAAAGCTTATGTGTATTTTTATTGCCATTAGTGAAATTTGGCCTTGTTGATGCACTGCAACAAATAGCTTTATTTTTACTAAGTCAATATGTTAAAGAAAATATATGGAAATGAGCCTTTGCACGGTTTTCTCATTCTATTTAAGTGAACATCTTTTAACTTAAAATAATAAAAGTAATAATGGGGACATAAAAATAATTGTAACTATTCAAATTTAACTTTATAGGGTTCAGGGGCTGTGGATATAGCTCAGTGGAATAAGCACCTACCTGGCAAGTGCAAGATCCTAAGTTTGATCCCTGATATCGCCAAAAAAAAAAAAATCATTTATAGGGTTCCAATGAAGTGATAAACTAGCTATAAGAGGAATAGTGTCCATTTAGATGTTATAATAAAAACTAAAGTTGCATTACTATTTCTTTTAAATAAATGGTACTTATAATCTGAGGGTTAATTTCTTGGTTTAGCTGCCATCAGCATTGGGAGATAACTAAGTAAATCTATCTTCTTAAAATGATGGCGTCCTTCTGCAATTTAGCTATGCTTCTCTAAAGATTTTTTCTATCATTGAAAATATGCATTACTCTGAATGATTCTTGGCATGATTTTTCTGACAATCAACAGAGTTGACATTTGGTCACTAATGCTTATGTTGGCTAAAACAGTAATGATGCCTCTGAACATGCCACTGACCGACCTTACATTCACATTGAAACCAAAGGCATATTCAGCCGTCTTCATGAGCAAGTGTAAGCACAGAGTTGATCTGTGTGTCATATGCACCCACAAATGATGCTTTCATCCCTTGGATCTGTTCATATTAATAATAATCATTCTTAAATTATGATTTGCATCTTTAAGGGTATTACAAGTGCCAAGTCATTAATTACTCTCCAAAGTATTTAATTGAATATGGATAATTAGACACGTTTTGCTGGCAATGCTTATAAAGTAACATTTAAAAGATCATATCAAGCCTGACTTTCCAACAAATGGGTCAAGGAAGTGACCTTTTCACATTTTAGCAGAGCCATCCTCTATAGTCCTATTGTTTTGTATTAGTGCATGTTTTCATTACACAATATTACATTCTCTCTGTGGAATCTGTACATGTACATGACACATTTTAATTTGTTTTTCATCCCTTTACTTTTCCTCCTTCCCCGTCCCTCCATCTCTTCATCAATTTCTCATTTGAGAAAGATCTACCTCCATATTTCCTATTTCCTATTATCTAGTTTTTAAAATTTCTCTTATTCATAGTTTGGCTTTCTCAGACAAGAGAAACTATGTGATGTTTAAACTTTGTGATTGTTTAAATTGTGTGTGTGTGTGTGTGTGTGTGTGTGTGTGTGTGTGTGTGTGTGTGTGTGATTTGTTTCATTTAACATTGTGGCTCCGAGGCAGACCCATTTTCCTACAAGTGAGTCAAGTTTCTTTCCTTATGGCAGAGTAGTATTCAATTTGGTGTAAGTGTCACCATTTATTTACCTAATAATCTATTGGTGGACATAGAGTATGCTTCCAATAATTAGCTAGAATCAACTGTGCTGCTATAAATGTAAATATGTATATATTACTCTAGTCTGATGTCTTTAGCTCTTTTCACAAGATACTCAGAAGGAGAACAGACAGCTGATTTCTGGTTTTAGTTTTTTTTCAAAAATCTGCGTACTGAGTTCCACAGGGGTTGAACCAGTTTACACAGCTACCAGCAAATATAAAAGATACCTTTCCCCCTACAGCCTCACTAGTCTTTCTTACTTGATTTCTTGATTGTGATTCTATTTTTGAAAATAGATTCAAACTTAATAAAAGCTTTAAAATATACTTTTATGAAAATATATAAAAATGTTGACATCATATTTAGACATGAAGTTATTTTTATTTTTCAGAATTTCAGTACACATTAGCTCGTTAAGACTATGGAGATGTGTACATAGACTTTATTTCTGTGAAACAATGAATGTCAGAATCTTGATGGATGAATCGCTTCAGTCTAAGATTCAACTACATTCCTTGGAACAAATCTCACTTGGAAGGACTCGTTGCAGTGGTGCAATTCTTTTCATGGCACATCTCAAAAAAGTTGAAGAGTTTAAATTCTTTATTCCAACTTGGCCACATGCATTCCAGAGTTTTCTGTTGCATTCTTTCTTTCAAATGGTTTTGAATATTATCCCAGGTTCTATTTAAAGAGAGTATCATGAAATCAAAATGCAACAAAAGATCATTTTCTCCTGCCATTAAATTTTCAGAAATGACTTGCAATATCTCTAGTTAAGAACACAGTTTGGATTTTTCACAGGACCTTCCTTCTTTGTCAGGGGTATAATTACACATCCCACAATTTTTACCTCACTCTCAACTTCTGCCTCACTTCTACACTTGATTATATGTTGACTCTTTTTATTTAACAATTGTCTGAATGTCTTTGACCACAGTATTTCCATATTCACAGGTCTCATATATCATAATCTCAATAGTGTGTATAATTTGGGGCACAAGTTTATTGGTCAAATAATAAATTAATGTTACTTAGTCAATGTAACATTCTGGAGAACTGAGTTTGAGCTTTTATTTTCCTAAGAGAAATACTCAAATTTGTATATTAACGAGTGTTGCTCTTAAAAACTCCACTGAAAAAATAAGATCTGTTATAATTGCCTTCCCTCAGCTAATCAGCATTACAGTATATTTTTATTTGTCTGAGTTCCTGAATGAATCTAAAGGCATAATAAAAAAGAGAATGACTGCAAATTTATAAATGAGGTTAGTAACAGAAATCTCAGTATGTTCTCTTTCACTTCACCTATATAGGCAAAGTCCATATTGCAGTTTACGCAACTAGACTGAGAGTCCATTCACTGCACATAAATCTCAGAAATACTTAGTGAAAATACAACTGTCAATTTTAAGTATTAGTAAACACATACTCAAGTTGTAAAAGGCACATATTGGAGTTGTTATATAACAATGGTTGCTGCTATCTTCTATCAGATATATTTTTCCTTGCATTTCTTTACACAATTAGTCTTCTTTTAATAATTTTCATTAGGGTTAACATTAAGCTTAGTTTGAAACAATATTTCTTGTATGATGATTTTATCTATATATCTCTATTTTTAAAATGTATCTGCTATTTAATTAGATTCTAAGGAAGAAATTTAGAACACCAATTTGGGAGGATAAATTCATTTGCCAGAGGAAACATTGATCATATGTAGCACTGGAACTGAGAAATAGCTTTGATATTGGCAAAACTTGTAATTCTATTGCTCTATGGTAACTTTGCATTGCTCTATAATCTCGTGTTTCGGAGTCGTAGCAAACACCTGTAATCCAAGCACTTGGGAGGCAGAGGCAGGAGGTTCGTTGTGAGTTCGAGGCAGCCTGGGCTACAAAGTGAGTTTAAGGGCAACCTGAACTACACAGTGAGACCCTGTCTCAAAAAGACCAAAGGAAATCTTGTGTTTCTCTTTCTGTATGTTGAGGCGCTCACCCTCCTGGTGTTTGGACATCTATAGTGGCTTTGTCTTAAAGTGAGCACTAGTAAGGTGTTTTGCGCTTCTTCCATTGTTGTGGAACTATGTTGCTGTGGTATCATTTTTTGGTGGAATTGGCAGTAACATTTCAGGTTTGCAGTATCCACAAGAACTCAGTTAAAGGAAAGAGGCCCCAGTCAAAACTAACAAACCACTGCTGCTTCAGGAGAATCACTATCTTATCTTGTCTATATGGTGCCCAGTGAGAGTGATCAAAATAACCCTAGAAATGATGCTGAACTGCAGATTTCTCACATGCCAACTGGAGAGTTCTTTGCCATAGCTCAGTGACTTTGCAGATAAAACTTCAATAGGACAGTCTCTAGATATTGTCCGAAGCTTAACTACCTGATTCTGTGATAATCGCAACACGCCTCTCCTTTTTCTTTTCAACTTGAATTCAGCAGCTGAGTACTATATTTCCTTTTGTGTACAGCCTTTCTAGCAGATTTGGAGTATCTGTGAATTCCTCTAACCAGAGACAGATGTGGGCTGCAGTGGAGTTTTTGCATTTGAATTATCTTTTTAACCATGCTAGGGGCACCGTTTTTTTTTTTTTTTTTTTTTTTTTTTTGGTAAGAAAACCAAAATTTTCTGTAAATGACAATATTGGCCGTAATGTGGAAGAAAAATAGGCAAAATTATGCACATGATACGCTATGCAAAAAGCAGGTATTTTGCCATATGAGAAACATAATATGCTAATCTATAAGTTGTGCAGAAACAAATATACCTTGTCAAAAACACATGTTCACAGGTTTCTCAAAATGCCTTAATATAAAAAATGGAATCACATGAAAAATATCTTCTGATATATAGAATGAAGAATAAACACCTCCAAAATTGAAAACAAAGGTAGGGGCAAAATTGCAACAATTAACAAAAAGCAATTACCAAAATTAAGTTTTTCAGTGGCCTGTACTTGCCAATTGTGAGATTTCTTCCCCTCCTGTCTCGCTTCTTAGCTTCATTGCCCTGCAATGCAAGATGGAAAAGAACAACATATTTATCTTTACCAAGAACAAAACCATTAATGTTAAGCTGTGTTTTTAAAAGTCTTCAGTGTATTAGTCCATCCGTGATGGGTAGATTATCTATGTATTCTGTGACCTTAAAAAAATGATTTTTTTTGTTTGACTGCAATAACAAATGTCCAAATAGCTGCCTCTCCATAAAAATGCATTAAATCATGTTTCTCTATACAAGAACTCTTTACGGAAAAAAAAGGCTTGTTAAATATACAAACCCACCAACAGCCCTGGGGTACTTCAAGAAGAATTATTGAATAAAATTATTGATCATGATGATGAGGGTCATGGCAACAGATCAATTCAATTGCTGTTTTGAGAGCAAAGCCAGCCTGAAAATTCCATGATATTAAAATATGTGGAGGAGTTTCTAATCTCATGATGTCTCATTTGGAAAAGGAATCCAAATGCAGAGGCCAGGATTTTGAGGGCACTGCTTGTGTGTAATATTTGCTATTTCATCCAGGCTGTGTGGTACAGAGCTTGAACATTTTAGCATTAAAATCTTTTGAAGTTTTTGATATGAGATCAGAGCATAAATAATTTTAATCCTAGAAGAAATATGATCTAGAGATGTGAAATACACTTTAAATTGAAATTTTTCAGTAGATAGGGTGATAAAGACAAATTTATATTTTCACAAGGGGAAGATCATGAACAATAATGCGGTGACAAGCAATGGGAAAGAGGAGCTACAGCTACAGGCATTTGGTCTAAGAAATTTCATAAAATATTGCCGTGTTCGTGTCTGCTGTTCTGGGACTGCCATGGGCCTGATCCATGCTTTCACTTTCTCACAGGTAAATGGTACTAACAATGAAACCTAAAGCATTGGCTTATTTTGAAGATTAATGGAATAATTTCTATAAATACTTCTAAAGAATAAAGTCTACCTAATTTTTAAAAAGATTATTACTAATATTTTTATATCCAATGCAGTAAAGAACTTGTTGGGAAGTGTTGCTGTCCAAACTAGCTCTCATTTTTCATACAAATCTTCTGTAGAGATGAAGAATTTTAACATTGTTAATGAATTCATTTCTGTTACAGAAATCAAGTTTTATAAGACATGAACTTACTTAGATTAATTTTTCTGAGATTTTACTTTAATGATTTCCAGATGAACTTAATTTAGAATATATAGTGTTATTTTGCTTTTTGTCTTTTTTATACTCTGAAATTTGAAACACTAATGAAGTCAGGCAGTGTTATTTGTAGTACAGTATTTTAGAAAACAGTGGTAACGTGCTGTCCCTGGGTAGGGGGGAGGGGAGTCTGAAAGAGCAGAAATTGCTCGGGGAGACATCCAAAATATCAAATTGTCAAAGACAGCTATAAAGACATGGATAGTCCTTAAAGCTGTTCAAAATAGTTGGAGCTAAGACTAACAATGATCAAAAACTGAACAGATTTTTGTCTTTCCCCAGGTATTTTTCTTTTAAATTTGAGTCTTCGGAAGGACCAGAACACCAAGTTTATGAGTGTTGTCTTTGACTTTTCTGGCAAAAATGAGTTTGACTAATAAGTAAACATGTTCAATGTGTTAAAAAGCTTTATTTAGACACAAATAATAAATGAACTCACAAATTTACCTGTATAGTTCAAAATTAAACATAAAACAATTTGATTTACAAGACATTTGATATCAGAATGTAAGGTTCTTAGATTCTGCTGAACTTGCTTCTAAGCTATTACGTTACATATTAATGATTCAGAATAATGAAAATCATAACATTGGTGGTTTATGTTGTCACCTTATTGGGGTAGAAGTCATAATGAAATAAAATAAGCATTTGAAAGGTATAAAAGATGATTTCTTTAGTGGAAAGAAAGATCAAAGGGTTCATATATTTATAATATCTAAAGCAAGTCCAGTGAAAATGGCATAACATTACATTTTAGCTTGAAGTATAGCTAAAAATATCACTATTACATAGTAAAACTCACATTGTAAATTATCAGGAACTTTCTAAAATCAGGTGATATATAAATGCTGTACAGTTTTTCCTACATCCTCACTGGGTAATAAAATGGTATATAAGAATTTCCTTCTTGTATATTCTCTAGGAAATTAAAACCTTGAGAAAAATTCAAAATTTTTCTCTCCCACATTCTGTCTTCTCTTTAACCTAGCTTGTCACTTTCTCTGACATTCATGAGTTTTGCTGCACATTCTAAAAATTTAATTTTCAAGGTATAGTCTGATAAGAAATTTAAATAACTATTGATTACAAATCAAGAGGAAATAGCTTGGCATGGTAACTAAAAACTTTTCTCAAATGTTTATTCTTGAAATTTCTTAACACAGGGAAGAGAAAAGGCATGGGATTTACTCCTGTGATATGTGTAGTAATATGTGAGTCACTAATACAATTATTAAACTTTGAAATTGTTACTTTTTTTCTGAAGTGGGTTACATTGTATTTCATTTTTGAGAAAGCTACATTCAAAAAGGCAATTAGAGTTGTTGACATATATTTCTATTAGATTATTTCCAAACATCTACATTTCTTAGATACAATTTAAATAATAAAGTGAATTTAAACAATAAAGTTTATATATTTAAATAATATAGTTTTTATATTGCATATGTAAAAACGCCAAACTGATTATGGAACTGCCACGTGTGTGGCTTAGTACATATGTGATTATTCAGCATAGTGGAAAAAGAGCAGAGACATGGAAAATTAAGAATTTTGTATTATTTTGTGTTTGATACATTGTTGTCTTAAATTCGCATGGACAAGTTTTTGGCGTGGATTGATTATGGATTCCATTAGACAGCAGAGTTCACGGGATACTCATCCCAACTCGATGGTAAGGACATTAATGAAAGATGCTCCATTTATTGCTCAAAGTTAGGGCTCCCAGAATAAATGTTACTAAGGTAACACCTGGAGATCGACATAAGGTATCAAGATTTTTCTTTCTTTAACTGAAGACAAATAAGGCTTTTCATAAGTCCCACTAGCTAATGGGAAAGTAGAAGCAGGCTAGGGGAGGACTGTGCCTACTCCAGAAGGCCCGTCCTATCTGACCTCTGCACCTCACTCACAGCAGACACACAAGGTGCACTCATCAATGCCTGAGTACAGTGACTGGCACAGCCAGACAGCCTGCATGCAGACTGCCTCCTGCATCAGAAATTTCTACTACAACATTCAGCGATACACTTCCCAGTAGGTGTTGCATGCAGAGAACAGACCTATTAATTTCCTTCCCACAGGGTGAGATGAGAACGAGGAAGTGGTTAGAAGTAACACATTCTTTAGAACAATGAGTGACAGACAAGTTGAGCTCCTAAAACAGTGTTTACTATTTTAGTTTTTACTTTTTAAATTAAGAAAAGATACTCATAATGTAAAAGCATATTGACAGTTTATGGAGAGCTTATTGTGATAAAGAGATTTTATTTATTTGTTTCCTTATACATATTAATTATATCAAAGTGGCTTTCAGTTTTGTATATTCATACATGAACCAAAAATGCTTAGATCATGGCACCCTTCCATTACTCGGTTCCCCTTTCACTGAGTCCATTTTCATTTTCTGATAGTCTCCCTTCTATCGTCAAGTCATCTTTCTAAATTATTATGTTTGAATTCCACCTGTAAGAGAACACATGCAGTATCCCGTATTCTGACTTTGGCTTATTTCATTTAACAAGATAATGTCTAGTTCTGCCCATTCTGGTTCCAGTGTAAATCAATACTTTTTATACTTTCAACTGAAAGAAAATCGTATGTCAATAATATTTTCAATAACTTAATAAGAAAATAGCATATTCCAGCTTAAACTGAAAAGCATATAACAGAAATCTTTATAAGTAGTGCAGAATTAAATTGCTGTAAAATTTAAATTGCTGTATTTTAGCTGTATTATTTCACAACTCTGGAATCACAAATATTATCCAAGATTACAAGAAGTCAATTTTGGTAACCATGAGAAAAGTAAGAGTAAGATCTGATATAAAATTATTAGGAGAAATAAAAATCGCTGTCTGTTCCAGAACTGCTTTGGAAGAATTCTTCAGCAGTGTAGGGCGGAGGAAGCACTGCAGTTAGGACTTGTGAATGAGAACAGGCCACAGAACGTGTGGACGTGTGAGTGACACAGGGAAGAGGTCTGCCGAAAGCAACGCACCACTGTTTTCCCCAACTGAAGTGAGATCTGAACTTTCAGAACATGAAATTCTTTACTGGAAACATAGGGGGTATCATGTCATTTGTATACAGAAGAGGAAAAACACCAGTCTTTTCTGGAAGTTTATACAATTTTTGAAGAATTTTGGTATGAGGGAACCACTTTTGAATCCCACTTATTCCACTCTCTTGCTTTTGACAACTCATATATATTTATTTTAAAGATAAAAGAATGAAAACATATTAATAAACGAACATACATTTACAGTATAACACAAAAATAATACAAGCAATACAGAATTTCAGACAAGGTGATAGGAAATTAGCAATGGTTGTTGTATTACATATTTACATCTTCAAATTGGTCACTCAGATAAATAGAGGCATACAAGATTATCAAACAATTAAGGAATTAACTGTTCCTTTCAATAACTCATATTTTTAGTAACTGAATCATGTGGGAAGATTTATTACCAGGAATTAGTTTATTCGTATTAAAATTAGGCAGTAAGTGCTCACCAAACAATTATATCAGGTGAATCTACCAGGGTTGTTATAAATAAAATGTGGTAACATATGTACAGCATCTAGGTTGTTGTTAGCTTTAACAAGTATTAGCTATTCTTTATCCTCTTTAAGTACATTCCTCAAGACCAATTTGCATTCTTATATCTGGTAATCTGAACAACTAATTTGAAGACAACAGTATGCAATGTAACAACCATTGTTGAATCCCTATCATCTTGTTTAGTGAAATCCTGAATTTTGTCTAATTTTTTAAATTTTTATTCCCTTTAAATAAATAAAAAAAGAATTGGGAAATAATAGTTTGTTCTTTTTATGGTGATGAAAATCACAAAACAAAACAAACAAAAACCAAGTATTTCTGCTGTTATGAACCATGCCAAATTCTATAATTTGTAAAACAAAATGACAATTCACTTCTATCCATCTACCTAAGATAATTGAAAACAAATTCACACAAAATTCTTTATACATATGTTCATAGCAACATTATACATAATCCCTAAACTGCAAAATACCCCAAATGTCCATCAAGTAAAAATGAATATTTAAAAATCAATGTATATCCACACAGGGAGATATTTTTTAACTGCGAAAAGGAATAAATTAGTAATAGGTGCTACACCATGGGTGAATTGTGGAAATGTTATGCCATTTGTAACAAGCCACAGTTTGCATAATTCTGTATTCTGGTGACTATTCTAAAACTGAGACATTGATGTGAATTACTGTCTTCTGTAATCCTATTACCAAGATCTAAAATTTCCAGCAAATATATACAAAGCAAGTTTCTGAAAATTTGACTGAGTAATCTGTTCATACTGTCACGAGTAACCATCAATAGCGAATTGTTTGAATACTATTTGATAAAATAACAACAACATCACAAATATACTGACCCTGTAGTAGGTACTGTGATAAAATCCTTGCACATATTTTTTTCTATTACTGTTTCAATCTACTGTGGTAGATTTTGGGTTTCTTTTAAGAAATACATTTCAAAGATGAGTAAACTAGAGCTAAGGAACATAATGATGTGCTAAACGTAGGAATAGTCTTTAGAGTCAGGTACTGTGAAATGAAAACATAGTAAATAAATCATAGTCTTATTTTGGTTATCAAATGAAATCATACATATAAAATGGTTCACACAAAAGGCGATAGAGTTGAATGTATGCAATTATCAATTTTACTTATCAAATAAAGGTACTCACATATTTGGTCTAATATTCTGATTGTTTCTGTGAAGGTAATTTTTAGATGGAATTAGCATCCCGATTCATCAGACTTTGAGTAAAGCAGGTTGCCCTCCACTGTGTGTGTGGGATTCATTCAGTCAGTTTAAGTACTTACAGAAAGAATTACTGACCTTTCAGGAGGTGCAGAGGATTCACTTTGTAAATTCAAACTGGACTTTGTGCCTCCAACCTGCTGGACACACACTATGGACTTATCAAACTCCATCATAACCACTCAATTTCTTAAAATTAATTGTTCTCTCTGTGAGCATATATAAAAGTACGTATGTGGTAAATAATGAGGTATGTATTATAAACACTGCAATGTACCATATATCATGAAACATTCACAGACATATAAATACACACACACTCATATATCAGATACATGTCCTCATGTATGTTCTATTGGCTGTTTCTCTAGAGAACCTCAATTAATACAGCCTGATAAGTTCTGGCTTTTATTATTAAAAAGAACAAAGCCAAACTGCCAACATGACACTTCATAATAACGTGTATATAAGAAAGCAGCGGTGTTTGTACATATACCTATTATGAACAAAGACAAGTATATATAAAGATTTGTATGAATGAAACAATGGAGAAATAGATTCAGACTATATTTTGTACACATTTATTAACCTAATTTGCCTCAAGAGGCGTATATTGATTTTGTAGTTTAAATGAAAAATCCTGTAAAATATTTAAGCTTTAAAAAAAGATTTAAAAATGAACAAAGCCAACAATAAGAGCAGCAAAGCACTAGGAAAAATCTATATCATGTGATTTCAGAGACACAATTACTAGAACCAGAGTTACCGTGGGCTGTGAAATATTAGGAAAAAGAAATAGGCAGCTTTTGCCCCTACATGGGCATAGTATAGAGAACTGATGGGAAAAACATCAACACAACCTTGAAATCAGAGCTTTTCTCTGAGTCCTCTCCTGTTTGCTACATACCATTTCCATCTTAAGAATAACTTACTTAAGTACATTAGAAAGTCCTGCTGTATGCTCATAACCAGCCAAAAAGCCTATTTGAAATGCCATATTCAAAATACCAAGAGTATCTTTAGGTAATACTTTGATTATTAGTTGAACCAACAGTACATTTATTTTGTTGAAATTTGTCTAATCTCTCTAAAAAGTTCCCCTAATAAACTGTATGATATTTCCAAGAAATAAAATGATTTCTTCCTTAGGTTTTCAAGGTCTATAATTTCTTCTGCTTTAGACCATGTCTGAAAACTAATTCATGGTGAATACTCTTGCTAAAACTCATATAACATACTGATAGCAAAGCTACAAATATTATCTAGCAATTCCTATTTTCAGGTCCAGACTTTAATCATTGAACCAGACTAGTTGCCACTTTTTCTGACTGATCACTCTTAGCATCTAATCCCTCTTCTGTGATTTCCATTTATAGAGATGACATAATTCAAAATTTCTGCATGGTTCATGTGGCAGACAAATGCATGTGTGGGATTAATTTGCTGAGGATAACAAAAATTACAAAACTGAAATGGTTTGGGAGAATAAACCCAAAATGTGTTTGATATTTCAGAATGGAAAACTGCCAGGAAAATGACAAGATACGGAGTGTTTCATTACAATAATCTCATGGCCTCACTTACTCTATCAAATGAACCCAGTGGCTGGAAAATAAACGGTAAGGAAATGTTTACCAGAGATGCTGATGCATAAATATGTATTCAAACACACGGAGCACATTTCTATCTGCACAAGTGCTAATATTCTCAAATCTGTGAAGGCAAAACATTTTGTACCCTAAACGTAGAATCCCAGGCTTCGTAGAATAGGACAGAAAGTGAAGCTACCAGAGTAACACAGTGCACTTCCATCGCGGATTCCTGGGTGTTGTGCTATAGTCTAAAAATTGTGGGTGTAGCTGTGATTTCCTGAATTGGACTTGGAATAGCTGACGCTTTTTATAACGTCGATATTTTTGTTATCAACTTAACAAGGGAAAGCAGTATAAAATGCTATTAAAGAGCAATACATTTAAAATTGAGTGTTGGTTTCTTATGTAAAATAGAGGTCACTAAAGACAGCTGTAGATTATTTTACCTTTCTTTATTCTCTATTATTATTGTTTTGCATTCACTCATCTCATTTAATAGCTCAGAAAATTTAAACAGTCTTGTGAATATACACAGTGAAACAACCACGTCTGATGAAATCTCTGATGAATTGAAATTGGAACACACCCAATATCAAATCTAGATTAAACTGTATCTTATTTTCTAATTGCAGCTTCATGGTATTATGTATATATAGGTATGGAGTGTGTGTGTGTGTGTGTGTGTGTGTGTGCGCGCGTGTGTGTGTCCGTGTGTGTGTGTGTACATTTTCATTTTTTTCTGCTAGGATTTTATCGATGAGATGAAACATAAACTAAAGTGATACCAGTGGCAATGGCAGTGTGTGTGTGTGTGTGTGTGTGTGTGTGTGTGTGTGTGCATGAGATAGAGAGAGAGAGACTGGGTTTTACAAAGTTGTCTGCACTGGTATCCTCTTCCCTGAGCTTCCTGAGTAAAGAGGATTACAGGTATATCACCACACTTGATTCTTCTTTTTTTTTTAAATTTTATTTTAAAGACAAAAGAATGGAGACATATGAACCAAAAAAGCCATAAACAATACAGAAAATACCAAGTTATACAAAATATAGTAGGGAATTAGCACTGGATGTTGTATTACATAGTTATCTTCACATTAGTTAACACAAAAACATTAAAGGAAATACCAAATTATAGAGAAGATAGTAGGGAATTTGCACTGGATGCTGTATAATATAAAGTTATCTTCACTTCTGTTAATACAGAAACAACTGAGGAAATACAGAATTATAGAGAACATAGAAGGGGATTAGCTCTGGATGCTGTCCTACATAGTGTTATCTTCACCTTTGTTACTCAGTTACACAGATGATGGCCCATTTGATCATTTAATTTTTCTCCTCCCTCATCTCCATTGCCCTACCACTCAATCAGTCATCTTCCCTGTGATAATAACTGTACTCCTGGGTTTATCTATATCCTTGGACTCTCGCCTTGGGAAGAGAAACAGCTGCCTCAGACTATACTATAACATACATGGGTGTATACAAACTGCCATGGTCGGAGGTGGGAAAGCACATATGCTCACAGCGGACCTCCTGGCTCCACCCTATCGTCATGTTATGGGTGGGGGCGGGTCCAGACCGTGAGGTGCCCTGAGCGGGGCCCTCAGCAGAGCAGCCACTGGGCCCACTGCGGAGCAGCAGAGGAGCAGCCACGGGGCCCACAGCAGCGCAGCCACAGGGCCCACAGCAGTGCAGCCACGGGGCCCACTGTGGATCATCCGCAGGGCCCACAGCAGAGCAGCTGCGGGGCCCACAGCGGAGCAGCCACAGGGCCCATTGTGGATCATCTGCAGGGCCCACAGAGGAGGAGCTGTGGGGCCCATTGCGGAGCAGCCGCGGAGCCCACAGCGGAGCAGCCGCACCCACAGCGGAGCAGCCGTGGGGCCCTCAGTGGAGCAGCCACGGGGCACGCACCTCCATGGGGCGCCCTCTGTGGCCCTTTTGGCTCTGTCCCATTGCCTTGATGCCAGAGGCCCTTTCTTCTCCTCCCACCTCCTACTGATCTCCAGTATTACCATTCCCCACCCCTTACAGCTGGGTAGTGGGTCTCCGAAGCTGAAGCTGCGAATGCTGAAACGAGGGCATGGGCCAAGGGTGTGCTTGGAGTGGCAACCTCCTCCCTCTCTGTCTCCTCTCCCTCCAAATGAGCCATGTCAGATCTGCGATCCCCTCCCAATCCCCTCCTCCAGAGGAGGTTCTGCTTAGACTTTCCGAGGGTTTCAGTTCCCATTTCAGATCCTTCTCGAGTTCAGGATATCCACCTCCCTCCTCTCTGTCCTTCACATGTTGCCACACTGCTATGTCTGAGTGGCATTCCTCTGGGAGGTTCTCTCTCTGCTGCCTACCCGGTCACCATGGGGTCATGTAAGGTTCATATATGCAAGCAGTATGGAGACACTCTTGTTGCTCGTATTAGTAGTTTGGGGTGAGTCTTAAAGCCTGTGGACTCGTCCCATTGCTGTCAGGAACAGGTGGTGATTGCGCAGGCTGCCGAGGCTCAAGGTGCTCACAGAGGGCGTTCAGCGTGGGAGCTGAAGCCCAGTAACTCAGTTCATGCTTCCTGCTTGGTGTTGGAGTGAGAAGGGCGTGGGGCCGTGTGATCCACCTCCATCTGCAGCTCTCTCTTGCTGTTGTGCTCCAGTTCCCGTTTGTTCCTTGGCTGGATCCCTGGGAGTTGCTGTGGCTCTGATGTGGATGCCTATGCACCCCACCGCTCCCCACAGGCAGCCGCCCACAGAGTGGAGAGGCAGGAGGCCACAGCCTCAAGGCAGGCATAGAGCTGGGTGTGGTGGGATGTGTACTGGCTGCTCTGGCTCCACCTTGCCTCCAGGTGCTGATTAGGAAGGTTGCTGCAGAGTGGGGACTCCGCTTCAGTGGCTGTTCCAACCTCTCATCCTCACACTGGGTTTGACCACAGTTCCCAACCACCATTGCCTCTTTTCCTGGCTGCGCCCTCTCCTCTCCAGTTCTGGACCAGCTCTTGGAACTCCGCTCTCCCCTGGCCGAGTCGGGAGGCTTCCATGAGCGTGGGTCTCCGAAGCCGCAGCTGCAAT
>PVLD010008369.1:0-63495 GCA_004027595.1 Dinomys branickii
TTTGTCTTTGGATTTTTGGTTTTTGTATTTTTTTCTCTTGTTGAGAAGATTAATTGTCTGACTAAATTTGCATGTCTGTATATGGGTTCATATATTTACACTTCGAAGATATCAATGGATAAAGCAATAACCACTGTTGAGACCATGTCACCTTGTCTGTAGATTAGTTGTGACTGTACTATTTTTTATGCTAATTGGTTTCTGTTTGTTCGTATGTTTTTGTACTTTCATTTAAAAAAAAAAAAAGAAGTTTAACTAAGTGATTCAGCAGGGGTCAGGGTCCTCACGTGCAAGAGGACGGCCCAGAGATGATGTGGTCAGCTTGCTGGCATACAATATAAGGGAGGAAAAGAGGCTTACTTTCCCCTTGTTTCTCTTGCTGCCTTTGCTGTCTTCTTCTGCCTTGAACTGTTGCCCCTGTGCCATGTTGCCTTGGAGCCAGCTGATTATGGGCTGAAACCTCCACAAACTGTGAGCTAAATAAACTTTCCCTTGCTTAATTTTGAGTGTTGGGTGTTTTGTCTCAGTAAGGAAAGAAAAGTAACCAACACTGTGCATTTCTCCATAGAGGTAGATTTCATAGGCTCTGTTTTTAACCAACATCAGAAGTAGTGAGGGAGATAGTTTCCTCTATGCCCAGTGCGTACAAGAGCACCTAGCAATAGTAAGTAATTCAAGTAACATTTGTTGAATTAATTAAGATGAGTAAGGGAGTGTAGGAATGAATGAATGAATGAATGAGTGAATGAATGAATTTCATGGATTCCCCTGGTCAAGGTGTTTTCCCATTGCTAAGGTATCACTAGAAAGATACTGAGCACCACCTGTGGGCAGAAGCCACAGTCAAAGGTACTTTAGGGAAAGGCCAGAAGGGACAGTTCAGTGAACATGATTTAGATACCGTCTAGCCCTGAAATTCAGCAGTGTCCCTCCTGATGTCCTTTTCATGAGACATCTTTTCCTTGGGTGTGCTTGAGTTTTGTCAGGCTGGTCCAGGCTTGGTATGCCTGGGGATGGCCAGCTTTTTCCTGAATGTAACATTCAGGCACTTACTCTGGTCTTTATCTATGGCAAACCCAGATACTCCCGCTCCCCCGCCCATGACCCAGCCAAATGACTGTCTTTACAAATGAGTGAAAAGCTTTCCTATTTTGTGTTAGGACTCTTTGGGGGTCAAACAATCAGGAATTCAGTTCTTTGTACCTCACTGTACAAATCATCTAAGTGCCCCTAAATGTTTAGGCTTCTGGAAGACAAACAAAAGGAAGTATCTTATTTCCTAACTTTAGTTCTATAACTTGCTACTTTCAGGATGTGAGCTAAAGGGCATACAGCAGAACGTTGGTTGAATGAAAAGGAAGTTAAAAGGCAGAATAGTGAGAAGAAAAAAAGATAAATTCATGAAACCTATGTACATTATTAACTTGGTCAGACGTTCACACTTCTTCTTAAAGAACTGCTTGATATATGATCACTAGTTTTTTTTTAAAGCCTGGTTTTAATTAGGAATGTGAACTCCATGTCTGATTGGTATCAGATAAAAAAACCTATAGTTCTATAGAACTCATTATTTTTTCATAAAAACATTTTCTTACTGTTATATAGCTTTCTAGAAAATTATCTCTTCTCATGTTTGACATATGAACATTGTGAAGTATTTTTTAAAAGAAAAATTTCTAAAAAAGTGAACATTCTGGGAGTCAGGGATGTTTTATCTCTTTGTTTTGTTCTGTTTTGCTTTGTTTTGCCTTGTTATGTTTTCTTTTATTCCTTTAAATCTCCAGAGCTTTCATTGCTATGATTTGCTTTCTACCCAAATCTGGAGATTGAACCCAGGAACCCTCCCAGGCCAAATAGTCATTCTACCACTAAGCTACAACCCCAGCCCTGCGAGCTTCTTCCTGTTCTCTAGGAACCCCTTAAAAGCTGATAAGACGGCACCGACTCTTATGGACAAAGCTTCCAATTCAAGCCAACCACATTTAAAGTATTTCTTACTTAAAAAAAAATAAAAACAGACCACACAAAAATCCCCCTGAATTTTTAGCTTTAAAGAGATAAGTAAGTGATGTATAACAGAACATATATTTATTCCACATATTTAAAAGTTTTTGGAGATATTTTCTCATGAGTATTGGCAACCCTATTTGAGCAAAACAGAAGACTCAGAGCAAACTAGTTATAACAAATAATTGCTTGCTTCAAGAAAGATGATGTCACTTGGGTTGGGGAATATCTGCACTTCGAGGCACTGATCATTTTCCCATTTTTCTGCCTCCCTGTTCAGCCTAGGTTGCCTTAAATCAACCAAACACTGTGGTTCAAATCCTTATATTTGTATATCAACTGTAAAAGGACTTTTCATTATATTTCAACTGTATGTGTTTTTCCTTTAACTTTCTGAAGAATTCAGGGACTATTATATGCTTATTTCTATCTTCTGAGTTTATTCTGTCATACTTTGGATTATAGTTAATAATATAGTTCATAGGTGAACAGTTCTCTTTGGAGAGATAACTGACTTCTAGAACAATTGGCATTGCTTCTGAAGTAGTGAAAGGACTGAATAGGAAGGAAACCTGAGATGCCTGGTGAGGGCCTGGCCAAGGGAGATGGAGTACCTTCAGCAATTGCAACCCGTGGGCTGTATATTATGAAGACACCTTCAGCTTAAGGGTGGACTTGGTAGTTCAGGAAATGATTTGTGATCTAATTTAATATTGCTGTTTATGGCCCCACCATCTTGTTTATTTCTTTCTGGCAGATAATGTAAATAATTGTGTCCTGCAGAGACAAAATTCCAGCAGGTGGGATTAGCTACACAGCTATGGCATATGATCAGTCCTGTTAATCAAATCCACAAACAGTCAATCATTTTCAAGCAAATTATACATTTACTACCTGTCTCTGCTGGGAAGAAAACTCTAGCACCAAATCTGGCACATAGCAGTTGTTCAATAAAGGTAAATTTCCTTCTCATACATAGTGTGTTATACAGATGACTAGGCCATTAAAGAGAAAACTAGGCATTTGGGGCAGGCAGGGAATAAACGTTGTGCTTCAAATAAATAAGTAGAGTGGATTGCTGAGTGTGAAGCCCAGCCAGGCTCCCTCTTGGAGCTTCAAACTTTCTACTAGCACACAAAGGAGATCAAAAGCACATATCAGGACCCAAAACAAGAGGATTCTCCTTTTCTTGGTGGTCAGACCTTCAGCTATGCGTTAAATTTTGCTTTCTTATTGGTAAAAAGAGGATAATACTATCATCTACTTAATAGGATAAATATGTTAATATACATAAAATACAACTGGCCCTCATGTATAATAAGTACCAAATAATTTTGTTAAATAACTAAGGTCTCTAAGAAATTCACCAGAAAAATTTGGACCAGTAGCCCATGCCTGTAATTCTAGCACTCAGGGAGCCAAGGCACATGGACTATTGTGAATTCAAGACCAGCGTGGGCTATAAAGTGAGCTTAAGGTCAGCCAGAACTGCGTAGCAAGTCAAGAAAAGACAAAAAACAAAACAAAAGAAAACAAAAAAGTTGGACCTGAGTTTTCCAACCTTCCTTGTCCATAGAAATCCCCACCCCCTCACCAACTGGACCCCTCTTCCCTACCCTTCCCCACAATATCTACAGATGAGATATCTACATTTCCAAGGATTCTTTAGAAAACCTACCCAAGAAAGTTTACTGAAACCACTCTTATCAAAGGATTAAAAGGAAAAAGTTTTGAAAGGTCACCAGCAAATGTTTCAATTATAATTCTCAAAGCTTAAGAATCAAAGAGAAAATTCCAGAATATAGCAAGAGAAAAAGTTCCAAGTTCATGAAGTGCATATAATATATTGATTTTTGTCTTGTGGCTCCTGGTGAGGCATTGTAACAAGGACTCAGAGGCTGCCTTTGCTAGAAACATTGACTCTTCAGTTGAACCTGCAGATGCCCAATGGGTAACTAAATGCAAGATAAAAGCTTAGCATCCCTGCCCTTATTGTGTACCTGTCTCCTTCACCAGTCTTGCAACTTTCGATCAGATCCCTGCTCACCTCTGCATGTAGGCATGTTAATTATTTAAGAAGTGTTCCTCTGAAACTGATAGCACTTCCCTTTCAAAGCTGAAGCCATCAAGATAAGAGTAACTAAGGCATTTACAAGATCTGGAAGGGCATGATGAAAGATCGCTACCTGTCAGCTTTTACAACATCCTGTTCCAGGCTCCCAGAACAGCATCTAAAAGTCTCCTACTTACCCTAAACCTGAAGGAAGAAACTCTACCCAGACTTTCTGATTCCCCTCTAATGTCAGCCCTTAATTCTCCCCTCCAGTCACCTTGGGTTCCAGAAGCAGCGAGCCTGGTAGAGTCTTGCAAGCAAATCATCCTATATGGAGTTTACTCCCAAAACTGAGTTAACTGCCCCATGATGGGAACTCAGGCTCCTGGTATAAACAAGAGTGATGATCTCAGGGTATACACAGAGCTGCCCCTTCTAGTAAGATTTCCCAAGGATGTTGACAGATGCAGTGATAATGATCAATGAGACCACAGTTCTCAGTCAATTATGTATACTCTTGCCACCACCAGGCTCTCTGCTTTGTTCCTTATTTAAACCTGAGGCTCATGTCAGCATCTCCAAAGACATGCCTTAAAATGTTTGGTTCCCTTGCCTTCCTGGTATGGCCAGCCTAAATAAAATTCCTTCCTTGCATTTGCACCATTTTTTTTTATGTCATTTTTGGTGTAACTAAACCTGGTATGTTGGGACTCCCTGAAGCTAGGCCCTCTGTGGTTTAGGAACCCAGCAAGAGTATTCTAATAATACTTAGTGTTAATGTGTATCATCCATCTAGGTTAGAGGTTGTTCTGAAATCATAATAAAAATAAATCCTATACTTCACCACTGTTTTAAATATTAAGGTTGCCTCATGTCTTAATTACTTTTCTCATTGCTGAATCAAAGTACCTGACACCCAAAGTTAAAGGATGAAGGGTTTATTTAGCTCATAGTTTATAGAGGTTTCAGTCCATAATCAGCTCGCTCCAAAGCAGGGTGGCATGGCAGAGGGTTATCACAGAAGAGAACCAGTTCATGGTGGGCAGAATGCAGCAAAGCAACAAGGGACAGCCACAGCTCATTCCATACCAAGGCTAGTCATGGTGGGTAGCACTCACAGCCTTATTCCTAGTGCCCTTTATCCTAGCATAGCAGGATGCTGTGAGTCAATCACAGCATCACACACTCTAGATCCAGCCACCTCAGAAAAGGCCCCATCTATGACTGTGTGAGGCTGTGGGCAGGGGGCATTTAGACACAGCCGTGACACCTAGTTAGAAACTGGTGGTGCCAGGAATGCACACACGGGGATTCAGACCACAAGACCATACACAGAAGTCTTTTTTGTCTTCAGTAGTCAAGTTACTTATCCCCATACCCAAAGTTCTGTGCTAGGATCAGTTACTTTTATTAACTGTTTTCCATAGGGTATTACTTGAATTTTAAGAATCAAGATATACAGTACCTATGGCTACCTCAAATTATAGAAACAATTCTAAAACATTAAGTAATTAACTAGAATACATGACACTCCTCATGCACACTGCCTTAGTCTGTTCTTGCTGCTGTGACAAAATGCCATGGGCTGGATAATTTATAAGTTGTATAAAGTCATGTCTCATAGTGCTGGAGGCTGGTAAGTCCAAGATTAAGACACTGACTGGTAGTGCCTGCTGAAGGCTTGGTCTCTGATTCCAATATGGCGCCTTGTTGCAATTTCCTCTAGAGGGTAGAAACATTTTGCCCTTACATAGAAGTGTGTAAAGGGTAAAGGAAGAATAAAATTTTTATCTCAAACTCTTTTATAGGGGCAATAATCCCATTTATGAGTATGTAGCCCTTACAGTCCAGTCGCCTCCCAATATCCCCACTGTTTAATATTTTCACCTTGGGGATTACATTCAACACACGTATTTTGAGGAAGTTCACACTTCTAATTATGACATATACCCCTTTAACAAAGAAGTAAGACCTAAACCTAAATGTTCTCCTTTCAAGTAAAGAGCTCTTGGTGCCGCATCTCCGTGCTACATCAAAACTGAGGAATATCACTGGAATCTGTCTTTGTTGTTCTTTCCAAGTGCTGACATTTAAAAACTACTAGTGTTGGTTTGATCTGTTTAGCTCCTAAAACTGAAATATGCTGCAGAGTTTTAAAACATTGGTGCTATGTGGCTGTTTGGTCTCTGTCTAGCTGGCCATCCTACAACACAAGTACACACCTGGAGGTTCAAGCAGCCCCAACTCTAAGAAGCATATGTCTTGGTTCACATTTGTACCAGCTGGGCACCATAAGAGTCACAAAATATTCAAAATGAGCCTTCCTGCAAGGAACAAAGTAGATTTTGTAGCGGTTATTGTTGAAAACCAATTCAGTATAATGACTTTAAACTATTGAAATCCAACCCTACCCAGAACATTTTTCCCTCTTGTGTGGCAAATTCAGCAGATGGATAGGTTTAAGAAAAGCAGAAAAACTGTTTTCAGAGGCTGAGAGGAAAATGTACCTTTCAAAGGAAAATCTAAAATTTATGCGTATTAAATTCACAGTCATGTTTTTCATAATGAACTTCTTGAAATTTAATTTACCTATCTCACCCATATTATCTTTAGTAAATATCAGTATTATACTTGCTGGATTTTTATTGACTGTTGTTCTCTTCACAGGTCATCCTATGTGGGCTCACTTATAGACAACACACACAAATCATACATGCACAGCACACTTCTGCTACTAAATATTGAGCAAGATCTTCATAGTTTCTTTTTTATTTTGAAGAGGAAAAAGCAACAGATAATTGGAGATAATGTAGATAGAAGAGAATAGGAGATTAACAACAGTTAATACATTGTGTATTGTTATCTTCAAAGTAGTTGCTCAGATTACAAGATTTAAGCCTGAAACATTGATCAGACAGTGTAACCACAGACCTTTGCTTTCAGTGAACTAATAGAAATTAGTGGCATAATTATCTTAGCTGTCCTCTGCATACATATATATTTTTCCCATTCCTTCTCTTTTCCTCTGTCCCATCCCAATTGTTTGTTCCTTCTGAGCATATTCTGTTTCACAATATCCATTGTACATTTTGGATCTTATGCACTCTATCAGCTACTTATACTAGGAGATAAAACAATGCTTACACATCCAGGTTTGATTTATTTCACTTATGAGTACGGTCTCAAGTTGCATCCATTTCCCTATAAAAGTCTCCAGTTTTTCTTTATAGACGAGTAGTGCTCCATTATATAAAAATACCACATTTTTTTATCCATTCCTCGGTTGCTGGTCATTTGGGTAGCTTCCAAGTTTCGCTATTAAAAATTGTTCTACCATAAACACGGGTGCACATGTATTGTTGTAGAATGATGTTTTTAATTCTTCTGGGAAAATATTTAGAAGAGGTGTAGCTGAGTTGAATGGAACTTCTAATCCTAGTCTTTTAAGAAATCTCCACACTGATTTCTACTGTGGTTGCACCAGTCTGCACTCCCATCAACAGTGGAGAAAGGTTCCTTTTTCCCCTCACCCCCTCCAGCATTTGTTATTGGTTGTTGTCTTGATGGTAGCTATCCTTTCTGGGATGAGATGGAATCTCAGTGTTGTTTTAATTTGCATTTCTCAAATGACCAATGATGTTGAACATTTTTTCATACGTTTATTTGCCATTTGTATTTCTTCATGTAAGGAGTATGTATTGATCTCAGATGCTTATTTTTGGATTGAGTCTTTGAATTTGTGGGCCCTGATTTTTTCCAATTTTTATATGTTCTAGATAGGGTATCCTTTGTCTGAGTGAGAGTTGGATAAAATTTTTCCTACTCTGTGTGTTCTATTTTCACTCTGTTGGTGATTTCTTTTGCAAAACTATTTTAATAAGACCAGATCTCAAGGCTGGGGATATAGTTCAGTGGCACAGTATCTGCTTCGAAAGCACAAGGTCCTGAGTTTAATTCCCAGTACCAAAAATAGATGATATCCAAGTTGTTGATTCTTTGAAGTAATTCACGTGCAGCTTGAGTCTTGTTCATAAACTCTCTGCCTACCCCTATGTGCTCAAGATTTCTACTACTTTCTCTTCCACTAGGTTTAGTGTTTCTGTATTAATATTTAGATCTTTGCATCTCTTCTCTGCCTTTTGGCTAAGATCAAGTGTAGATCTTAGGTCCATTTTGACTTTAGCATAATGCATGGTAGTAGACATAGGTCTAGATTTGTGTTCAGCATGTAGAAATCCCGTTTTTCTAACACAATTTAAAGAGGCTATAATTCTTCCAGGGAATATATTTGGCCCCCTTGTCAAAGATAAGGTCGCTGAGTGCATTTGTAGTTGCATCTGCATCTTCTAATTTGTTCCATGGATCCTCAAGTCTGTTTTTTTTTTTTGCCAATGCCATGCTGATTTTATCACAGTAGCTTTGTAGTGTAATTTCAAGTCAGAAATTATAATGCCTCCTACCTTTCCTTTGTTTCCCAGGATTTCCTTTGCTATCCTAGGCCTCTTCTGTTTCCAAATGAATTTTATGAATGTTTTCTCTAGTTTTGTGAGGTATGCTAGTGGTATTTTGATTTAGATTGTATTACATCTGTATAACAGTTTTGGGAGTATGGTCATTTTCACTGTATTGGTTCTTTCTATCCACAAGCAAGCAATATGTTTCCATTTTCTAATACCCTCTTCAATCTCCTTTTTCAGAGTACTGCAGTTTTCACTTATAGCTTCTAAAAAGCAGTATTATCTACCAATAGGTAGAATCCTGGGTAGTGGTAGATTTCATTTATTACTTGGATCTCTTGTTGCTGGGACACAATATCCAACATCTGCAATTGAAGGGAGGAGAGATTTAGTTTGGCTCATGGTTTTAGAGGGTTCATTTCATGGTCACCTGGCTCTCAGGCTGACACATTATGGCAGTCAGTCATGGCAGAGCAAAGATACTTAGTTTGTGGCACCCAGGGAGCAGAGCAGGGGAACAGTGCTACAGAGGGAGTGGTGTGGGACCAGATATAGTGCCCATGGGCACACTTCCAAGACCCATTCAGGCGAGCTCACCAGGCACCACAGCTTGCTATAGCTTGGATCTCGTCTATCTCCCCATGCGTTAAAGTCTTGGTAACAAGAAAAATGCTATTGGAAGGTTGTGGAACCTTTAAAAGGTAGGGCTTAGTGGAAAGTCAGTGGGTCACTGGAGTGTGTGTTTGAAAGGGATCGAAGGATGCTCCTCCATACCCCTGTCTCTTTTCTGCTTTGTGGCCATGATGTAAATTGCTTTTACTCCACCTTATGCTTCCACCATATGCTACTATGCCAGAGGACCAAAAGCAACAAGGTTCACCTGCACCCTCTAAAACTGTGAGCCAAAATCAACTTTCCCTCTGCAAACCTGCTTAGGAAAATGCATGGTTTATTAAAAGCATGCTTTGTCAATCAGTTTTGCTAGACTTGACAAAGAAGTTTAGTGAAAATGGAAATGCCTGGGTCCCACTTCCAGCTTATTGAGTCCAAGTTACTATAGGGGGTCCTAGAATTTGGTTAACAGGCCACTTGTACATTAAAGTTTCATTATCACAGATACCAGAAAAAGAAGAAAAGTAAGATTAAAAAAATTTTGAAGGAGAATTACAAATGTCAATGTAATCTATAGTTTTGAGAAAGAAAAAATGCACTACACCCCGTAGATATTTCACTAACATCTAATTCATAATATTTCCTTCTGATCCCCTAGTTTAGGTGCACATGTTGAAGCAAGTAGTATGGGCTATGAGCTATTTGACCAGTACACACCTAGGAGCCATCAGGGTGGCAACTGAAATACCTGTGCCACATTTCCTGAGACTAAAAGTTAGGGAACATTGAAATGTATTCAAGCATACTTGGTGTTACGAACAGGCCCACATGTTACACTTGAAAGCAAGGGATCAAGAGGAGGGAGATAGGTTATCAGTATCAATGACTGTCTTTTAGATATAAGCACATCATTAACCCAGACACAAATGCCAACCCAACCAAGACACTAGGACAAGGGAGAATTAAAACTGTCCCAAGCAAACTGGGACACATGATTTCCTTCTCTAAGGGGTCTCTTTACAACATGAACCACAGAAAATACTCAGCTTGACCCGACTGTTGTAGTTTATGCAGCACTCCAAATGATAATTCTCTGTCTTCCTAAATCACTTGTTGTGATGGACAGTATTATACAGTCATTAGACTTTGCTTAGGCATGCCCATCTAACTGGCAAAACATTATTTCTGGGTGTTTCTGGGGGAGCTGAGAAACTGAATCATTCAACCAAATAAGGAAGATCATCCTCACTAAGGTGGGTAGGCAGCATCTAAACTTCCCAAATAGAACAAAATACAGAGAAAGGGTGAATTCGACCTCTGCTTGAGCTGAGGCACACATCTTCCCTGGACATTGGAACTCCTGGTTCTCTGGCCCTTGGACTTGGATTTGGACTTGACAGGAGCTACAACCATGATTGCTCCTAGGTCTTTGAGCTAATACAGGACAGAACATAAGGCTTTTTAGTCTACATAATCTCATGAGCCAATCCCTCATATAAAATCCTTCTCTATGTGTCTACATAGAGCTTCTCAAGTTGTGTTTTTCTGAAGAACCTTGAGTAATACATCTGTTTTAGCTCTTGGTCATTTCTCTTTTTACCTATATTTTAGACTTATCTTTTTCTTCAGGGAGAAATCCAGATAATGGATTCAAATACTCATTTCTTTGCTCACTTATTTACATGAGAAGCATTTATTGATAGTGGCTGTGGCTTTTATCTAGATGTCCCCCCAAACCTTCATGCAATAACAGGTGGGGCTATTGGGAGTGACTGGATCATGGGCATGTGATGCTGGATTGGTGCACTGATTGGTTTAACAAGCTTCTAGATCAGACATAATGGATTTACTGAAGATAAAAGACCCACTCTGGGTGTGGGTGGTACCAGCTAGTAGCCCAGATGGAATAAAAGGGGGAGCAGGAAAAAAGCCGATGCTTCCTGCTGCCACCCCACAAGCTGTTTCTCCTCTGCACGCCCCTCTGCCATGCTGCCCTGCCTTGGAGCCAGCTGACTGTGGACTGAAACCTCTACAAACTGTGAGCCAGAATAAAACATTTCCTTCTTTAACTTGTGGGTTCAGATATTTTATCCCAGCAATGGGAAGAGCAACTAAGAGAGATAACACATCACAGCCAGAACCCTCTGATGCCCCAGCAGTGATGAAACCAGTTACATTCCTTGATGTCAAGGAAACGGGGAAGATAAACACGGGAAAAATAAACACACCAGTCCACATATGTAAGTAAACATTTTAACAAGTGCTAGAAAGAATGTACGTGGAAGAAATGTCAGAGGAATGTGAGTGGGTTGGCTGCAGTGGGGCTCAGAAGAAACAAGCAATGCCCTTGAATCCAGCACAAAGCAATAGTTCTTTAACCAGTATTCCTGTGGAAAGAAGAAACAACAACATACATTATATATTTTTCTTATGAGTTCTGAGGGGGGCTGCTTGACCTCAGGGCCCTTTGAACAAAGGGGACAATGTCCCTTCTTACACATTATCCACCATGACCCACTGGACAGAGGTGACCTGCCTGAAGGATGGACCCCAACACAAAAGGAGCTTGTGTGTAATTAGGCCATGAAGGAAGCCAGCAGCCAGTGGCATGACATGGCCAAGTTATCCAGGGCCACTCTAGAGAAAATCAATACATTTAGTTATTAGTAAAATTAGTACGTTAATAGTGTAGATTTTAGAAAAAGATCTGAACGCCGCTCCTTTACTCTTATTGATGTGACCTAAGTTACCTACATTTTTTAATTTTCTCGCCTGCGAAATGGAGATAATAATAGTTCTCATCTGATAGGGATTTTGCTGAGAATCAAATGAGTCAGCATGGATTAATGAGCATAGATCAATGCCTATCATGTGATAGGTGCTCAATAAACAAATTTCAAAGTATACATTCTATTTGCTATAATATATTTATATTATATTGTAAGTATGTATAAGTATATATTTTCCTACTAGGAGCACCTTTTACCCATAATGAAGAACTAACTCAAGAAGACCCACATACTTATATTGAATATAAGAAATGCACAACAAGACCCAAACAGGAAAGTAGCACAGGACCCAAGACACATACACAGAGAAAGCAGCAATCAAAACCCCTTAGTAAGCATGAAAAAGACAGTCAGCTCTCAATAACAGCAGTGGGGACTCAGAGAATGAGAAACACGAACCAAACTTGAAGACTCATGTCAGCATCTGAACATTATTATTTTATTCTAAAAGTTGTTTCCATTCTGATGGGAATTTATTAAGCCCTGGCTTCACTGATTCCACACTTGCTCAGTCACCCTTCATGATGACAATCTGGCTATGAGTAGCTCTAGGCATACATTTCCGTACCTGAAGTCCGGTAGAAAAAGATAAGACATGGTTTTCTGAGCAGGTTTTTAAATTGTCCAGATACCATTTTGTTGGTTTCACTGGGAGCCATGCCCATCTCCGGACCAGTTGCTGTATGAAGTATTCTGATGAGCCTGGCTTGAGTCACAGACCATCCCTATCATGGTGGCTGATCACTAACGCTCAAATTGCATGGAAAGAGGTTGTTGGGAGGTTGGTTCTCCAAAGGAAAATGGAGTAAAATTGGATTCTAGCAACCAAACAGTAACCTCCACCATGGGTGGTAGGTATAAGAAATGTTCATACACTCCCAGTTGTTTTTCTTAAAATGAGTAGTGTGAGCAATAACACACCAACTTGATAGGTACATGAGACAGCTGGTTGCCTTTTGTACAGCTTCTTAGAGAATTGTGTTCAAGATAGAAGCTGGACAATTTAACTCTGGATCACCTCTCCACACTTCTATCACCAACAACAGGAAATCTACTGTTTACAGTGTTGAATTCATTGGAAGAGTTGGCCAAAGAGCTTGAGGTAAAATAAATAGAAGGAAAAGGGGCATTGAACATGAATGTATATGTTTATGATGAACAAATCTACTCCAATATTAATTTCCATCTTTCTGAAAGTCATGGTGAATGTGTTTAATCAGGAACCTCATTCCCTCATTTCAGTGAAACTTCTTTAAAATTCAACAGTTAAAAACTTCTTAGCAGTACTGAGCACTGTGACTTAGTATTCAAGAGAAGATGAAGTCTAAGAGCTCCAGGTTCTGAAAAGAGGCACAGGCTAAGCTCCTGTGAAAAATCCTTCCTGCTCTGAGTCCAGTCTTTGCAGTTTATGAGGTAACCTTTGCTAAATTCAAACAGTTAAACTCAGAAAATTAGAGTCCAAAATACAAGCTGGAAACACTTTAAAAGGAATAAAGAGGAAATCAAAGCAAGCGTGGTGGTGCAGGCCTGGGAGACTGAGGGAGGAGGACCATAAGTTCAAGTCCATCATGGGAAACTTAATGACTTTGCAGGATCCTGTTGTAGCAGAATTCTCGCACAGAGAAACAGGACTTCGAGGCTTACCTTTTCAGGAAGCAACTTTTTTCATACTGGCCCAGGCTTACTGGGCTAATACCCAAAAGGCTGAGCCCCAGTCATGGAGGAGTTTTGTCTTTCAATCAATTTTTGTGTCTCCATCTCCCTTAAGTGGTAGCACATTAAAGTATTACAGCCTGGTTGGGTACAATCTATGGCCCAGAGCCATACTAGAACTGCACATGCATATCAGGAACTAACTGTGCCATATTGCCTTTCTTTGCTCTGAGAAGGCCCTATCCACATTACCTTGGGAGGGGCCCTGCCACACTGACCCTTAATTAATTTAATTAATCAATAGGTTGATTAATTTATTAATTAAAGGACTGGGGTAATTCAGTGCAAAGGCTCTGGACTTAATCCCTTGTACAAAAACAAAAGAAGGAATGAACAAAAAATGGAAGGAAGGAAGGAAGGAAGGAAGGAAGAGAAAGAAAGAAAGAAAGAAAGAAAGAAAGAAAGAAAGAAAGAAAGAAAGAAAGAAAGAAAGAAAGAAAGAAGAAAGAAAGAGGAAGAGAACCTAGTAGACACATCAGTTTTCCACTGCAGGGTAGTTGCTACCTTCTTCCCCCTTAGATCCAACAGTGATTAGAAGGATCTGGCTTCCTTTTTCTCAAATTCCGTAGTTTTATATTAGTTATAGGTTTTGGAAGGATAGAAACTAACCATAGTCATTTATATACCTACGTCCAAATATCAAAACGCTGTTCTTTAAAACTTGTATCTCTGGGCTCAAAATTGTAGTAATATGATGTCTACCAGGATTTTGGTATCTGCTCATTGTTTACATTAAAGCTGAGCTCTTCATTCTATCTCTACCATCAAATCATGGGTGATTGTAAGAGAATTTCCATGCTTCGTATCCTTGGAATGCACAAGCTTAAGTGCAGTATAGATTGTTACTGCCACAGCAAGAATACAAATGATTCTGTGTTCCAAGGAAAAATATCTCTTCAAATGCAAAGACAGCTATGCAGGAGGGAGAAAAATATATCCACACACTTCCAGATCTGTTCTTATACTTCTCCATGGAGATCTATACTTCTTACAAACCTTTTGCAAGGTGTCAAACTTTTAAATTTTAGCAGATAAAATTATACTCCAGATTCTTCTTTATTCATTTCAAGAGTCACATTTTCTTTCCTTCCTCTACCTGAAATCACACATAGCACATTTTCTGCCTTTCATACAGGTCAGTTCACATAGTTTACTTCATCTTGTGTATCATCAACTTGGTCTTTACTTTCTGTTTCCTGAGGAATATCTTCTGAAGGTTCATGTTTTCTAGTTTTTCTTGCAAAGAATAAGGGAATGATTATCCACTCCCAAATAGCAATCTTGGGAGCTTACTTACAATTAAAGTCTACATCCTTCATTTGAACAAAAGTTTCTTGGAAAGGAGTAAACATTTTCTCTTCTTTTTTTAATTTAGGGAATTATGACTATTGCTCTTCATATTGATCATCCTTTCTTGGGTAGGCATTTCTTGTGTTCTCTTAGGAAAAACCTAGTTCTGAAGTGTAAACTTGAGTGGACTAACAAATGCCAATGCTGTCTCCCTGAAACCCTTTTCCTAAAAAGGTAACTACGAACTAGAAGAGGCATACAATTGTGTGCATGGAGAAAATGGTTCATTCCACCAAAGAAGCCTAAACATGACCACATCAAAGGTTTCAGGAATATCCTCTGTCATAAGACTGAGATAATGCAATAAAGCAAAGTCTAAATGAGCTTCAGGTCATTGCGAAAATTATAAACCATCATAGAAATGCACACCTTGAAGTGTATGTGCTGCCCGTGAGCACCTGTCAAGCAAAAGACAGTAGGAGAAAATTGCAATGTAAAAGCATAAAGGAAATTGAAAATTAAATTCCCTGTATGCTTTGATGTGTTTGTCAGTTTTCCACTTCTATTAAAAATATCCCTGAGATAATCCACTTATATAGAGAAAAGATTTGTTTTAGCTTACAGAGTTTGGGCTTCTCCAGTATATGAAGAATTGTCCTCATTGCTCAGGCATTACGGCGGTACCAGAGTACACAGTCGTGCAAACCCACTTACCTCAAGGCCAGGAAGCAAAAGAAAGAAAAGAGGAGTGGCTGGGTCCCCACTATTGCCCCCATGGACACAGCCCCAATGACCTGCAGGCTTCTGTCGGACTCCAATCTCCTAAAAGTTTCACTTCATTTTTCTTCTAATTCATTTTCTTGTCTGTACATTCTAACTCCTGGCGATGGTGCCCATATTTATTAAATTATTCGTTAAAGATAACAGTATGTAATACAACAAGCACTGTTAATTTCCAGTCATCTTGTTTCAAAACTCTGTATGTTTTATTGTTTTGTGTTGTTTTGTTGTTGTTGTTGTTGTTCATTTATTTTTTTTCTCCTTAAAATAAAAAATGTCACATAAAGGTGTATGTGAATGGAATTTAACAAGGGGACTATATCTGCAAACCTTCATCTGCAGCAAGGAAAACCATTAGCACTTCTGGCTGGAAGAAGGGAAGGAAGGAATGATAGTACTGGAATCTGGAGTCATGGCCATGTGGGAGAACCAGCTACTAAGTTATAGAAGCCACTATTGCCAGGCTGGGAGCCAGCAGCGGCGATACAGAGAGAATAAGTCACACTGCCATCAAACCTGCCAGTGCTTCTCATTGGACATAAACAAGCAGAACCTAGAGAGTAAGGAAGCCTGGCATGCAGATAGGTCATCCTTCCTGAACACGGAGCCAGGCTGAAAAGGGGACATGATGGATATATTGTGCTCTGCATTTCTCCCTCATTTGGTAACTGGGACTTGGAACTCTCCCTGCTCAAACCTTTATTAGATCCATGTTTTTGTGCATCTTGATGTGCTTATCCCATTTAAGATTAATTGGTAAAACGAATGATCTATATCTTCATGACTCACTTCAAGGTAATTTTCTAAATTTCAGAACATATTTTAATTTATGAGATGGTTCAAAACTAATTTTGATCCCTTTAAGGTCATATCAGTTTGGCCAATAACAGTTTCTAATCTTGCGTTCAATCATTTGGCTGAAACAATACTTGTATTTTGGCATATTAAATGGAAATCTGTTTCAAACTTTTTTCCCTGGCATTTACCTCAAAGCACCTACTTCTCTCTTTGATACAAAGCAAATGCAAGTGGTGACCAAAATCACACGTAAGCAAGAGCTGTCTCATTTGATAAATGGAGGAAATGTAAGCGGAATTCCACTTATTTGACAAATGGGTCTAATTTAACTGCATGGCTTTCTCCACTTGGTGAAGACGTTAGTGTTTGTAGCTTGTCCAGCCTCCCTAGGTAGAAAGGAATGCAGAGGGTGACTCCTGGCATCTAACTTGACATTTTCCCACAATTTCAAATGATAGCACATTTTGCCTCACAAATGGACTGATACTGAAATCATCACTGTGATAGCCCAGGGATTGGCAGGCATAAGAAGAGGGAGTAGAGGAACGGGGTTAAGTCACACACCAAAGGGATCAGAATGGGATCAATAGATATCTTAAATAGTAGACTACAGTAGAAAATTACCTTCCAAATGAATAGGAACTGATTTATGCCTTAGAATTCGATTGCCAGTCAAATAATAAATCAAGTAGGAAGGAGATTAGACATTTTCAGATATGCACATTCTTAAAAACAATGTAAAAATTTGACAGAACATTAGTAAGTTCAACAAAATTTTGAAAATATCACAATTAACATTTGTTCTATGAATTTAAATCAGCCTTCACAAAAAAGTAAGGGAGAAAACAAATGGGGTTTTCAAAAGAAAGAAAGAGCATTTAGTAAAATTTCAACATCCATTAATAATCAAAACAACTACGTTACTTGCAAAACATATTTTACACTGGCATTGTATCCAGATTATGTCACAAACTCATTGTAATACAACATTAAAGCAATCCAATTAAAAATAGGTAAAATATTTCACTTCAATGAAAAAGATACACAAGTGGAAAATAAGCTTGTGAAAAAAATGCTTACTGCTATTAGTTATTAGGAAAATACAAATGAAAACCACAACGTATACCACTATACTTCTTTTTTTCACTTATTTATGTTTCAATTATCTTCCCATGTTACAAATCAAAATTACTGAGCTTCAGGGGTTTTTTACTTTATTTTTTGTACTTTTTTATTTTAAAGAAAAGACAAATGAAAACCATGGTACAAAATTTCAAAACAAGATTGTAGGAGAGCGGCAATGTTCAGTACATTGTGCATTCCTAGCTTCTTGAATGACTACAGTCTCTCAAGAAAAGTTTTTGAACTGTTGTTTTTACATGAGGTGGCATGAATGGGAAACCAGCGCTGCTTCCATTCCTGCTTGTGGGGATGCAAAGTGATTCACCCACCATGACATAGCTTGGTCCTTCTTATAAATATACATTCATCGTGTGGCGAACCAGTCACATTGCTAGATACTTACTAGGGAGAGAGAAAATCATGCATCCATGAAAGCCTGTATGCAGAGATTTAGAGCAGCTTTATTAGTAGTATCTCTGTCAAACATGCTATCATTTTCTATACTTTTTTGATGCTTGACTTCTTAGGGTCTTGCAGACCCACATAGAGTCTACCCCTTAGAGGATCAGCTGATTTCTCAGAGAGCAAACAACTTGCCTTGTTATGCAAATGAAAAAGTCCTGAGACCACACCCAGATTTAATGTTGTTATCCCACTCCTCAACTCTGTGATACTGTCCTCTTCCTAAATCAGTGCAGAGCCACTGAGCCAGTGAGGCCCTTCCAAGACTTTTCAGACTATCTAATGTTAACCTGCTCAGGTGCTCAGCCTGCTTCTCCCAGTCATTAAAATCACAGCAGACTTGTGTTGACACTTTCTCTCCACCTTATCATCTTCTTCCCAACAGCTCCTAGGACACCTTTTGTGATCCTGAATGGTTTGGTGTAACCCTATTTTAGGAATGTAATAAGCTATCTTTTCAGTGACAATGTCGTTTGAGCTGTTGGCTTGCAAGCACTGAATAAAAACAAAATGCCAGGTACATTTCCAAACAATGCCCATTACCGAGAATGATCAAATGGTTATAGATGAACAGATGAGGTATCATTATACATTCGTACAATGGAATCACATGCAGCTATTAAAAGCGTGAACTATTGACAGTATGCAACATGGATAGATCCCAAAATGATCATGCTGAATTATCAAAACAAAGCCATGAAAGGCTACATACTCTGAGACTGCATTCATGTGACATGCTGGGAAAGACAAAGCCAGTAACAAAGCAAGTGAGCAATTGTCAGGGGCTGAAGAGGACAAGACTCACTGTAAAGTGACAGGAAGGAGTGGTTTAGAACAGTGCAGATCTGCATCTGGATGACTGTGGCCATTACATAACTGTATTTGTCAAGTTGTAAAATAGATGAAATTGCATTCATTTTCTACTGATGCTATAACAAAGTACTGCAAATATGGGGCTTAATATGAGTTGTGTAGGTGAAGAGTCCAACGTTGATTTCCTGCCCCAAAATGTCCCTGGGCTGTTCCTTTCTGTATGCTATAAGGGAGAATCTGTTTCACCATCTGACCATGATGGCAAGCATCTCTTTGACCATTCCCTCTGTAGTCTTGTCACCTGCTAACCACAGCCTGGAAAGTTTCTCTGATTTTAAGGACTCATGATTAGGTTGGTCTCACAAGGGTGATCCAAAATAATCTTCCTGTCTCCAGTCTGTTCATTTAACCACATCTTCAGTTTCTGAGTCAGTGGGGTAGTAGTGGCCTGGAATTTTTATTTCCGAAACTTTTTAGATGTTGCTAAATGCTGCTAATTCAAAATATATATTTTGAGGATCACTGACAAACATCTAAGAAAACCTAAAAACTACTAGAAATAAAAGAGTCCTTCAAAATTATTGGATAAACAATCTACACCTGAAAATAACAGCACTTTCTCCAACTGAGACAAAATATAAAATATTCCTGAGGGAAGATCACATTCCCAATTTCTAAAAGGTCCCTAAAATGAACTTAAAAAATATAAAGATCTCAACTGAAAACTTCTTAAGAAACATTAAACAATATAACAAATCCTCAGAAATGGAAACATACGTTCACAGCTTGAACAAAATACAATGACAGCGTCAGTTTTTCTGAAATTATACTATAATCTGAATACAGTCCCAATCGAGATGGCAACACAATTTTTATTAGAATTAAAATCTGTCTAAAATGTATATGGAGAGGTATGGACCAAGGATAACCACAGTTTTAAAGAAGACAGCAGAGCTCTTTTTCCTGGTAGCAGCTGTGGAAATGTACATGAGTTGACCGGGAAGCATTTTCAGAAATGCAGCAGTTGCAGATGTTCTTACTCAGAGATCTGGGAAACCCGCTTTAGGTGCAGATCTCGAAGAACCTCACATCCAAAGAGATTCATTCACTAGCACTGTACGTATCATTGGATAAACAGAAACAGCCTAAATGTGTATCCACAGAAGACGAGATCAGTAAGCCAGGGTGTGGTCCTCCAAGACAACGTCACACAACCGATACAGTAAATAAATCAGATCGGTAAATATATGTATAAATATAGAAAATATAACCTTGACCAAGTTGTAGAATACACAGATTTATGAAATTTATACGACGTTTAAAATGATGCACGTCGGGCTGGGGACATAGCTCAGTGGCGTAAGCGCAAGGTCCTGAATTCGATCCCTGGTACCGCAAAGTAAATAAATAAATAAAATGATGCATGTCTTGGTCACTTTGTTCACCACTGAGACACAATCCCTAACATCCACCACTGAAGGAGCAGAGTTTTCTATTGGCTCACAGTTAGTGGAAGTTTCAACTGGGTCCGGTACAGGAGGGTGTGGCAAAAGGTACAGCAGAAGAGAAGCTGGTCACAGCATGGCAACCAGGAAGTAGAGATAGATCATGGGAGGAGCCAGGGAGAGAGATTAACTCTTCCAGGCCTCGCCCCCAGTGACTGCCTCTTCCACACAGACCCCACTCACTAACAGCAAGTTATGTATAAACTAATATAATTTATTTACCCTCCAAAAATCCCACCCATGAATGTATGGGGCTCTTGAGGGGACTTCTAGACATAAGCCATGACCCTGCACCAAAGTTCCATGTAATCCTTCCACATATAAAATATGTTCACAAATATAAAACCATGTTAAGAAGAACTCTGAACTCCTAGTCATGATTAATGCTGAAAATGGAGGGCAGAATATGAACATGAATTCCACAACAGTAGTGTAGACGGCCTCTCTCATATTTGAAATTTTGTCTTCGTGCTTAAAAATATAAATATCAAGCATTCTGCTTAGTTTTAGTAAAACTGCTCATATTTCTTATATGCTTTTTTCTGTATGTTTGAGGTATTTCACAACAAAAATTGGGATAGTTTTGTTACTTGCTTTTCCATTTAATGGTATATTTTTATAACAGTAACAATCTTAGCATATCTCTTAAATTCTTTCCAGTATTTTATTAGTCCAGATTGTTGCTATGGTTTGACTCGAGTGTCCTTTCAAGATGTCTATATTGGAGATTTAGTCTCCAGCCTATGGTCCTATTGGGAGCTGGTAGAACCTTCAAAACATGGAGCCTAGTGGCATGTATTATGGCGTTGGAAGGATTGCCAATACTATTCATGGATGCCAGGCTCTTCCTTTTCTTTTGTTTGATTTCCCTGTCATGAGCAGCCCTGTTTCACTGTGTGTTGGCCACCATGATGTACTGCCAACTAATTGACTGAAATCTAAAACTGTGATCCCAGCTTCACCTTTTCTCTTTATAAGTCAGTTCTCCCAGAAAATGTTGGAGTGATGGAAAGCTGACTAACAGATTGTTTTCAATTTTCAATATGGTAATTAATACTCAATCAAATCTCCACAAGAAGCATTTCACAGTTTTGTTAAAACTGAATGTGAAACTTTGCAAAAAACTACGAAATGATGTACTTGAAGAGAGTACAGTAATTAAGAAGAAAAGGCAATAGTATAAAAGCTGTTATTCTCACCTCAATGCTTAAAATCACAAATCAACCACTGAAAAAAATTTAGTACATTTTTTTATAAACTGTCAACAGTTCTAAGAAAAAGGAAAATAAAGGAGATTTAATTATCCTGCAAAGAAGCATTCAATTATACAAAGAAATATTAGACAAAAGCTACAGCTATGCACAAGTCAAGGATTCTACAATACAAAATTTCACGTTATTTCTACTCAAAGTCCATGTTTCTCAACTGCTTGTCAGCCATGATGTTTAGCTTTTCTATCTCATACACATGAAACATTTCAGCTTTAAAGTTGGCCTATCAAGTTATGAAAATATAAAAAAGCCAAAAATTTCAGTTAAAATGGAAAAAAAATTTCCATTCATGTATCACTCTCAATTATATGTTCCAGAAAAGTAAAATTGCATTTAGGCAGAGACTAAGCATGACAAATGTTAACTCAAAATCTAACTCTCCGTAGTTATGAAATTGAAATGCAGTGAAATATAGTGAGGGCTAATTCTTACCCCTAAGTTTTTCTCTTTATATTATTTCATAATCCTACTGTCTGAAACACTACTTCCGGAGATACCATACACACAAAATATTTTCTCTTTAATGAAAAAGAGTTAATCTCACATGGAACAGAGAAGGAATCTTTATCATACAGCCAAACCTTAAGTTTCATTTTTGCTGCTTTGTGTTCTACAAATCCAACACATACCTAAATATTTCTGAATTGTATCTTCTCTCATAGCTGAAGTTAGAATATGGCTACTTTTGTCATGCTTTAAGTACTATTTGAAACACAGTAGGTGACAAAAAATTTAAAATATTAATGATCGTCTTAGTTACTTTTTTCTTGTTGCTAATACAAAATACTCAACACCCAATGTGAAAAGCAAAGGGATTTATTGTAGATCACTGTTTGTAGATGTTTCAGTTCATACTTGGCAGGCTCCAAGACAGTGGCATGGCAGAGAGGCATCATAGAGGAGAAAGAGTTAATGGCAGGCAGAAAGCAGAAGGCGGCAAGGCAGCAGCAATAAAGTAGCAAAACAGCAAGAAACAAGTGACCACAGAAGCCCAATTTCTGTGCCTTATATTATACCCAGGATTCCTGACCCTAGGGTGGCTAGCACTCACACCCAGGGAAGACTTTCCCATTGTCCACTCCCAGAACTATGCCAAACCGATCAGTGGATTAATTTAGTAATCACAAACCCTTGATCACAGCATCACACACTCTAGATCCAACCACTTCTTAAAAGCCCCACCTATGACTACACGAGCTTTTTGGGGACATCATAAGCCATAAAATTATCTCCATTTCTCTAAATATTTAGTCAGTTGTTTGGAAGCTCTCTGTCTCCTAAAGGTTTTAATACGTTTGTCCATTTTTTCTTCTTGAAAAACATATATGTATGTATGTATGTATGTATGTATATATATATATATATATATATATAATTGATGGAAAGTTGCATTTCTTAATATTTCTATTATGAAACATGAAGACTTTAAAGAGATTCAAACAATAAGATTTGTCTTCCATATCAACATTCTTAAAATAACTATGATCCTTATAGTAGCAGTGTGCAAAAATAGAAAAAGCCAACTAATAAAAGTAATATGGATTTGCATAATTCTTTACAAGGGGTGGGTAGTGTGTGCACACATGTATTATCACTACTCAAGGGAAAAGGTTCTAGATAATTGGGATCTCTTCCCTTGCTATAAGATTTTGCTTTGTATGTAGTTATGGTGTATTCTATTACTGTATGGAGAAACTGTTTATTTTCTTCTAAAAATGATAATTGATAGCACCACTTTAGAGCTCTAAAAGTAGTTTGAAAAGCACTTGTTTTGGACTATCCTGGGTGGCTTATTCAAAATATTCATTGTTTATCACAGATCAACAACATTAAACTCTCTGGGACTGTGGTCCAGGAACACACATCTTAAAACAATTTCCTATATTATTGTGGAATACTGTAAGAAATAACATTGTTATTACAGATCCCTCCCTAGCTTAACTACTTTCTTGTTGTTGGGACAAAATAACAATACCCACAAATTTAAAAGGAGAAGTTTACTTCAGCTCAGGACTTTAGAGGGTTAGTCCATGGTCAGCTGGCTTTCCATGGTGGAAAGCCCTGGTGGAGGAGAGATGCTATCTTGGCAGTCAGGGAATCAGCCAGAAGAAGAGTGGGTGAGAGAGACACACTCTTTCCAGGCACACCTCCAGTGACCTGCATCTCTGCAGTAGACTCCATCCTCTAACATTACATCTAGCTATACAGCTCTATCCCTGAACACATAAAGTTGGGGAAGGGTATTTTACATCTAAACAATAGCCCTCTCTCTGCTGCATGTGAAAATATAATTACCATTTCCTTGTAGACATTAAATAAAAATTGAAGATTCCTAACTTTTTTTTCCTACTTATCTGAAGATACAAATTCTTTTTTTGAACTATTGCCAGGTATATTTTGAGGGAACATGTATCTGACACCATCATATGAAGAATCAATAAATTATCAATAAATGTTTAAGTATTGCAAATACCAGAATACAGCTTAATCTTAGCAAGTCTTGCATTCAACATGTTTTCTCATGTATATTCACCTTGATCACACTATTATTGTTGGGGCTAGGTCCCATGATTAGCCAGCCTCAGCCAATTATCTTGTCAAGATTCCAAGCCCTACCACATATCACTCACCAAAGAGAAATACTATACCTTCAGAAACTTTGCTCTAACCAGCAGAACCCATACTTCTGCAGCTCGCTATAGGTTTGAAAACTCTGTTATGATTTTTACTTGCTTTTTGCTAAGGTAATATAACCTCTTTAAAGAGCAGGAGTGCAGGGAAGTAACTCATTCCAGCAACATTAAAATTTGGTGTGACCTATTTATTTAATTTGAGTCACTGAGCAGGTACACACTCCCTACTCTTTCCCCTGAAACCATGATCTTTTATCTTTCCATTTCTTTGTGTGTACTTGCTTAGAAACTAGAAACAGAAAAAAAAATGGAAGGGGAGTAAAGGAGTAACTATCACAAGAT
This sequence comes from Dinomys branickii, assembly GCA_004027595.1. Classification (NCBI taxonomy): domain Eukaryota; kingdom Metazoa; phylum Chordata; class Mammalia; order Rodentia; family Dinomyidae; genus Dinomys; species Dinomys branickii. The sequence continues at coordinate 24,648 of PVLD010008369.1, forward strand.
ATTTTTTGGCCCTTCCAGTACCTTGGACTAAGTCTGTGTTCCTTTTTAGGGCTTAGAAACACTGATAGGAAGAGAAGCACATCTGGTCATAAGAGAACTTCTTTGTAATGAGGGAGGAATTTATTTAGGTCTCAATCTAGCATGAGAAAAAGAATCCTCAGTATACCTCTTACCTACGTGCCGAGGTCATTGTGGTTCAGCTTGAAATGACAGCCACAGTCTTGGGGAGACAGTTACTGTCAATAGTTGGTATACACATATCTACAACTGTAAATTGGCATTGTCCTTTGACTATTAATAAACCATTAGTTTAATTTTTCAAGTGTTTTGGCAGTTAAAAGGAAGGGATAGAAAAGAGATACCCTCAGGGGAGGGGAGGGGAGTATTTTTCTGCTTTGGAAGGAGGTTGCATTTAGACTGGTGGAGATGGAATGACTTTCTAGACAGAATGAGTTTCTAAAGAGGAAACAATACAGGAAATGGCACTATGCAAGAAGAGATAGGTTGTCCTTTAGAAAAGGTGACCAGTCCAGCTAAGCTAGAGTAGTACATGAAGGTAAATACCCAGCTGGTCAGAATTTAGCATTAACATCCAAACAGCTCAGCCATTATTGGACTGACAGTGGAGAGTCACTGAGAATGTTATACTTTAAAGAGTGCAGTGAAGAAGTATTGATTCAGTCTGTTCGAACAACTCCAAGTATCTTACTAAGCTTTCAATTGCTGACAAAATGCTTGAGGTAAAGAACTTAAAATTATAAAAGATTTATTTTGGCTCACAGTCTCAGAGATTCTAATCTGCAGTTGGTTGCCCTGGTAGGTTTTAGGCACATAGACAATTTATTACAGTGGAAGTATGTGAGAGGGCCACTACCTAACTGACGGCCTCCTGGAAAGCAAAAAGAGCACTAGATTTTATAACAAAGCTTTTCCACAATATATCATTCAGCTATGAATCCACAAAGGGATTTATGCCTTCGTGAGGTCAGAGCGCTTAGGCTCCATGATCCCGTCATCTCCCAATGACCCACCTTTGAATACAGTTGCACTGAGGACTAAACCATCAACATGTGGCTTTTGGACAACACCAAGTAAAAAGAAATGAAGAGGCACTGCTAAGAATGGCGAATGGAGGGAAAGAATGGTGAATGGTGACTATATTGGGACTATGTAGTTCGGGAGATAGTTTGTGCGCCATTCCCCAAACTAGAAATCATGGTACTGAGTCTAGCAGGCGTGGAGGACACAAACCTGAAGGAGGAACACAAGGAAGAAGCAACGAGATTAGAAGCGTACATTTGGGAGCTATCAACCAGCAGGTGGGATTTTCTACTGCTCAGTGCCGGAAGTGCTTTCAACAACAGATGATACTCAGCTTTCCTTCCAGGAGTAGTCTCCCTAGAGCTCAGCCTCTCTTTTCTTTATCTTTTGACAGAGAACCATGCTTTCTTTCACTTTCATTGCTTTTCTTTCCCCCTCTCATATTTGTCTTCTCTGTTCCATGGTCTACAGATGGATGAGTCCAATCTCTACACATTCCTAATTCCTTCTTGTATATTAAAGATTTCTTAAATATGTATCACAGGAAATCAGGTACAGTCAACAGAGTCTAAAGGTTTTGAGCTCTCCAAGCAGAAATTCCTGCGCTATAGATTCTGATGTCCTCTAAAAAGCTAAATGAGAAGCATCTGTGAAGCTTCAGCCCTCTCCTCCTTTTTCCTGAAGTTTGGTTCACAATACTCTTTCTTCCTGCCTTAGGAACGGCTATGAGCCCTGCTTTTTAGTCTCCAAGTGCAACCAGGGCTGGAGATATTGGCAATTAGCATTCCTTCATAATTCATTCTCTGTGAAAGGACTGGTGGTCCTGTTCCAGAACATCCTTCTGTGGCTTTCTCAGGACCAATCTCACCATCACGGCCTTGCTCCACAAATCCAATAGGCTCTTCAGATAAAAGACTGCAGCTTTCATCTGAAATTCTAAAACATCTTCAAATTGATGATTTTTTTTTCCATTCCAGTACATGGAACTACTAAAATCAAAGTGCCTTCTCGACTTTTGCCAAATAGAAACACTGCCATATACTAGCCACACCCTATGACCGAACTCAGAAAACAAAGCAGCATGACAGAGTTTCCCCCATAAAGTTATTACTGGACAATTATTTTGGCTGCTAAAGAAAAAGCAGCTACAGTTTTGCAAGTAATTTAGACATACTTATTTCCCATCTTTATGGAATGGAGGCCCACTATGTAATAAATCTATCTACAAAAATCTCTTAATATAGTTTTCTCAATACAAATCACATCATTTCTTGAATAGCCCCAGTGTTAATTCAGTGCAGAGTTTTCAGATTTGGGGAAAACTGTGGATGGAAAACAAAAGTGGCCAGGGTATTTTAGGGTGTTTTTTCTTTGTACTTATGTTCCCCCCCACACACACACACTGGCATTTTGTAATGCTTTAAAGTGGCCTATTACACTTTATCTTGAAATGCTGAGCATGAAAACTTTCTTTATATATGTCCATATGACATTTCATCTGTTTCCAATAGAGCATGTGGGTAAGATGCAGTGGTTGTCAAGACTAGTGGGTTTATTTTATGTTAAAATGCATCACTTAACAGCCTTCCTTATTAAGGATGACTTATCAAGCAGACATCTGTGCCATGATGCATGGTTTCTGTGTTTTTTTCAGCTTTGAAAACCATTGCATGTGATGGGCTTGCACTTTGTTGGAGAGTTTAAAAGGGTGTCAGATATTAGAGATGCATGGAAGCTGAAGTTTTATTACCACACTGACATTTTAGACTCAAGGATAAAATACACAAAGCACCAGGACCCAAATGAACCAAAAATTGATGGCAGAGTCAGTACGAGGATATTCTCTTTGTGTGACTGGGGCACTTTGGTCTTTGAGCCTCAATGCCCTATCCTGTAACCGGAGAACCTCAGAAGGTCATTTTGAGTCTCAAATGAAATATTTTTATAATGTGTGACACACTGGGTAGAAAAGCAAGGTCATTCTGCTCTGTACTGAGTTATTCACATCAGTTGTCTTAACACAGTGGGCACGGTTCTCTGTGTCCCTGCTTAATAGGAATGCCAACTAGTCAACTGTTTTGTGATCATTCAAGGATTTAAAAAGCTATAGCAGTGCTGTAGGGTGTTGTCTAGATCCAGCCGCTGGGACACAGGCAGTCATGCGGCAATGCCGCTGTGAGGGCTGGCTGCAGACAGCTCCCAGCTGAGTCCCTTCTCAGGACTTGCCATCATCAGAGAGGAGCTGCCTTCCTGGAGCACCAGCCTCCCACAGATCAGCAAATATTAATGCAGAAAGGCTCTGTCGCTTGCCTCTACTGGGGATAACAGGAAGTCTTCCAAGATCCCAGTCTCCACTGGGACAGTGAAGCAGGTTTTGCAAAAAATTCACAGCTCATCCATTTATTTTGTGCAATCTGGCTTCCCCATTTCCTCCAGGGGTTGTTCTAAATACACTGCTTAAAAACCCCCACTACATGCAAATGCTCCTTTCAGGATCTGGTGCCCCTTATAGCTCTCCAGGTAATGGAAGATTCTGATTTAGTCTCTGCATCAGACAACCTTGTTTCTAACCCTGAGCTATAGCACTACAAATGGACATTTAACTTTTCTCAGTCCCAACTTGATTATCTGGCAAGTTGAAATAATCACTTTCTTACATGACTTTTGTTATAAAACATATGATATGCGATAATATAATGCCCGCAACATGGAAGATAATATATGCTGTTTGTAGTTATTTTTACAGGCAATCAGCAAAACCAAAGGTTACAGTCCTATGGATGAAGCCTATGGTAATGCGCTTAAGTTAGCTCTTCAAAAAATGTCAATAATTGTAACAGTAACATTTACTTCTAGCAGTATGAAGAGTGATTCATTTGGGTATCTTTGACAGAAAATAAGAGATATAAAGAAGGGTCTTACAGTCTCACATAACTGAAGAAGTTATATGCTATTTATGACAGATACATTTTGTAGGAAGCACATACACACCAAATTTATGGTTGAATATTATTTGAAAAAAATGCTGACTAAAGTTTGTAGCCAACATGATAACATAATCCCTGTATAGTAATTGGGCCAAGTCATGGAGGTCATTAAAATCTCAAAAGTGGCAACTAGTTGGGTGAACTAAAACCCCTGGAAAGGAGTGTTATCTGTTATCTATGTAGGATTGTAAAACTTGCCATCACTTTATAGGAAATATTGACCAATTTTTCCCCCTCAATGCAGAGAAAACAGTCTAAATCTCCCGGATTTCCACTGAGAGGTGGGAACTGAATGAGGAGGTGCGTAGCTGTTCAGACTTTCCATTTTCTGCTCATGACCTTCTGAAAAAGAGTCCTGATCCTCTCTCTCTCTCTCTCTCTCTCTCTCTCTCTCTATATATATATATATATATATATATATATATAAACAAATAGTCACACCAAGGAAGCTCTTAAATTATCTAAAGAAAAATAATTTCTGCCACTTAAGTAGGATTGATGGGGTAAGATACAGTGAGCATTCATAAAACATACTTATCCAATAAGTCACCTTGTAATCTAAATCAGTTTAAAGGCTTTAAGGTACTTAATTCAGATTTTTTTCACCTAAAGCTTTTAGAAATGACCATATAACACTAATCAGAGAAAAAGCTGAAACATCAGAAACAAAGTGATTGCATCAAGGGTTCTCAATAGTTTAAAAAGAAAATCAAGGAAACAACTGATTTCCATAATTTCCACATTTTGTTTGCAGTGTAACTATATTTCAGATCTTTATGATTCATAAGAGCACAATTTTTTGTAACTTTAAAAAATTTTAAAATATCTCAAATACATAAGCAAGTAACATGTAAACTAATATAGTAAAGACTTGCAATCAGCACACCTTATTTTAAAAATCCTGAAATTATTACCATATGTATCTCAGATTATTTTAAGCAATAAAATGCTTCTAAATGTTGGAAACCTCCCTGTATATTCCTATATAATCTCAGTCTCCAGCTCTCCTTACCAGCAGTGACTGTTATTCTGAACTTGCATTTATTATTCTACAGATACTTTTAAAATTTTAATAATATACATTATTAAAATGTTAATAATATATTAAAAATACAGCATTTTAAATATATTTCAACATACTTGGTTCTGACAAAATGTGAAATTCTTGATATTAATCTACACTGATATGTTTCATTTTAACTTACTAATTTACCTACATCCCAATACTGTATTATGTGATAAACTAAAATGTATTTATTTATACTCTGGCTTTTTTCTAATGCATGTTGTTTTAAGTTTCCTCTCTGGCAACATGCCTCTTTTGCCATGTATGAGACTTTCTCTTTGGTATGTATCAAAAGTGGTTTGGGCTGGTCTTATAATCATAATCCTTTCAGCTTTATTCAGTTTTTCTAATTCAGTCTTGACAATACTATAGTTTAATCATGTTAACATTCCTTCCAGTGTTGTGCAAGAATTCCCAGTTCTCCATAGTCTGATCCTCATTTGGTATTATAGATTTTTATAACCAGTCAGGTGGCTAAAAAATTGTATCTTCTCACAAAAAGTCTCCATTTCCTAACTGTAGTGAGGTTAAACATGTATACTGGCTTTTAAATTTCTCTCTCCTGCCACTTCTAAACTCACAGGCTGTGCTCATTTTCTATGGGGTTATATTTCTTCCCAGTTTGTGTTGGGTTTTTTAGACAATAAAAACTGTCAAAGTGTGTGTTAAAATCATCTCATGGTACAAACAGCAAAAGAGTAAATATCTTAGTGTGTCAGGAAAATCCATTGAATATTTCTTATTTTGTTACGCTGCCCTTGCAGGACTCTGTTCAGGTAACAAATGGAGAAAGATGTGGAAAATGCCTGTTCACTTCAAAGCAGTTCAATCTGCCAGTTACACATTTCACTGCCACTTCCTACCCACTGGCAAGGACTAGTGCCGTGACCCCATCTTGCTCCCAGAACCAAGAGATGTCGCCCCTGGCAGCTGAACTACAATCCTGTAACTTCTTCATACTATGCCAGTTGAGCACGATGCTGATCTTTGGATATTGACTAGAGGCCTATGACTTTTGTTTATCAGTATTGCAAATTTTATCTGTTTTGTTTTGTTTTGTTTTGTGGTGTCAGGAATCAAAGTCAGACAGTGCACTTGCCAGGCAGGCACTTATGCCACTGAGCTGTATCCCTGCAAATTTTATGTCTAATTTTAAATTTTTTTAGTCTTTTGGTATGTAGATACTGAAAATTCTTTCTGCATTGAATTTTTTCAATTTTTTTCTAGTATTGTCTGTGTGCTTAAGGATCTGTAAATTGGGGATAAATCTTAAATTTTTTTCCTACATTTAAGTCTTTTCTGTTCTTGAACTTTATTTTTTACACTATTGTGAGAAATATATATTTAAATATAGATAACCAATTGTACCAGAATCATTTTGTAAATGGCCTATCATATTCCTGTTGATTTGTAATACCAAACCTATCATAACAATTTTCCAATGTTTGAAGACCTCAATTATTAATTTTTTAATTACTGTCAATATCACTCTCTTAATTATCTTGGATTATAATATCTTGACTTTGTGTGGGTCAAGTCCTCTTACCATATTCTTCTTTGAAACATCTTATGTAATCTTTTGTGTAAATTTTAGAATTGTTCATATTCTTGAAATAAAATAAGCAATGGGCAGTGACTGAGATGTCATTTTTTAAATTGAAAACAAAAGGCTCCTTTTACTTTTTGTAATGAACTTTTTCATCTAGTTACACTACTTCTTTGTTACATTTCTCTACTGAGCACTATTTTTGTGTGTGTGTATCAAGTATTTTATACTAGAGTAAAAGCGAAGCTTTTGATATTTCCAGATTGACTCTATTTTTAATAAAACAAAAATTGTCTGCTATTCCACATTCTCCCTCTTTCTTCCTGTTTTCCTGCACTTGATTTATTGTACTTGCTTAAACGGAGAAAGAAATTTGATAGAAATGGTGATAGCAAGTATCCTTGTCTTAGTTTTGGCTTCGCTTTAAAGAACTTCAAATATTTCACTATTAAATATGATGTGCACTACAGATTTTTGGCAAATACCCTTTAACAAAAGAAACAAGTTTCCTTTTCCTTTTTTATTCCTTTCTGGCTAGATGTGTTTCTTCCTTGTTTGGTTTTTAATTATATTCTGGTGTTGAATTTTTCAAGTGCTTTATTTGAAATGGATACAGATAATTGTGTCCATTGCTTTCTCATTGCTGGGACAAAGATGTGACACCCAACAATTAAAGCAGAAAAGGTTTATATTAGCTCACAGTTTGTAGACATTTGAGTCCATAGTCTGGTGGCTCCAATGCAGGGTAGCATGGTAGACAGGCATAGCAAAGGAGAAACAGTCCATGGCAGAGCAGGCAGCAAGCAGCAAGCGTGCCTTTCATCTTTCCCTTTACAGTCCATCCGGGCTATAAGCCCATTTGTTGGTGCCATCCACACCCAGGGTGGGGCTTACCATCACGCACATTAAGATCAACACCAAACCAATCAGTGCACTAATCCAATTATCATGGCCTTAGTCCACATTCACACACACTAGATCCCTACACCTATAAACACATGAGGGTTTGGGAGAACATTTAAATATAAGCCATAACAAGAATCACGTCACCTTCACCCATTAAAATGTTAATTAATAGCCTGCTTCAATAGACTGGGACAGAGAAGTATTCAGTTGTATAGAGAAACACTTGGTCACATCTGTTACACATAGGTTAGGGTGTTATGAGCTGGATATCGAATGACCCCCCCCCCCAGGGGCCGATGTGTTAAAAGCTTGGTTCTCACTTTCGTGCTACTGGGAGGTGCTGGAAACCTTTAAGAAGCAGACCTAGGTAGGGGATGTTAAGTTACTGGGGACTTGCCAGTAAGTTGTTTGTGGATTCTAGTGTTTCTTCTCTCTCTGTGTCACTGTCTCTTTCTCTCTTCTTCCTGGCCATCAGGAGTTGAGTGGTTATGCCCCACTATACACTGTTTGCCACGCTGTACTGTATCATCATACGCCCACAAGCAAAGGGGCTAACTGATCAAATACTGAAACCAAAACCGAGCCAAAGTGAAACTTTTCTTTCTATTTTCATTTATTGCAGATGTTTGTTATAGTAACAGAAAGCTGATTGATACAAAGGGTCTTTGGGAAACAGACACAGAAATAAGTAGTAATAGAAATATAGAAATAGAAATGAATCCTGGGAGAAGTGTACAAACATGTATGAAATCACTACTTAATACAAAATTGTCTTCCCAATTTTTTGTAACTACCCCCTCCCATGCACACTGGACCCCAATCACTATGTTAGAATTACCATGTATCCATATCCTCTTGAACATCTTCTGAGACTCTGATGTTTGCCAAGTTGAATAAGTATCCACTTGGACATCTCTAGTCTCTTGATTTTCACTTTGTTCATTTTGTATGTTTATTGGAAATAAAATGTTTGTTAATTCCTTACATGAAACCTACATGTTTACAATTCATTTTTAGACAATTGGATGTAATTTGTGACACTTTTAATATGAGATATTAATATCTTTACATATATCACATTACACTACCAATTTCCTTTCTTGTACCTTATTTTGTCAAAATTTAATATTAAAAGTTATCATAGCACCAGGCGTGATGGCACATGACTGCATCACAGTTCCTAGAAGTTGAGGCAAGAGGACCTCAAATCCAAGGCCAGGGGGAAACTCCAGAGACACCCTGTCTCAAAGTAAAAGGAGCGAGGAGGAAACTCAGCGGTACAGTGTACCTGGATTCCGTTCCTAGTACCACAAATAAAGGAGAAAAAAGAAAATAACACCACCAAAGACAAACTTATTTTATTTAAAATACTAAGTTTTAAATGTCTTTTCATTTTCTACTTTATTAAATAGTCTCTTGTTTTTTATTTTTTTATTTTAAAGCCAAAAATGGAGATATATAAACCAGAATAACACAAAAACAATAAAGGAAATACAAAATTATAGAGAAGATAGTAGGGAATTAGCACTGGATGTTGTATTATATAATGTTATCTTTGCATTTGTTAGCACAAAAACAATAAGGGAAATACACAATTACACAGAAGATAGTAGGGAATTAGCTCTGGATGCTGTATTACATAATGTTATCTTCACATTTCTTGCTCTGTTATACAGATGATGGCTTGTTCGATTAATCAGTTTTCTCCACCCTCATCTCTGTTGTTCTCCCTCCCAATCAGTCATATTCCCTCTGATAGTAACTATATATAATATAGTTTTGGTTTACTTACTCCCTTGGCCTCTCACATCGGGAAGAGACATGGCTGTTTCTAATTATTCTGTAACAAACATGGGTGTGCACAGATTGCTATGGCAGGAGGTGGAAAAGCACCCATCCTCAAAGCTGGTAGATAGGCAGGGAACCAGGTTCACTATGGTCAAGTCCCCATTGACAAGCCCATCGGGGGTCCAGTCAAGTCGGTGACGCTATCCCGCAAACTACTAAGCTCCACCTCGATGCAGCATGCCTGGAGGCCCAGTCAAGTCCTCGGGGTCTTCCCCACGGCCACCGGGCTCTGCCTCATCCAGGTGCTCCTGGGGGCCTGGCCCAAGCCACTCCCAGAAGTTCAGTCAGGTCCATGGGGTCTCCCCGACGGCCGCCAGGCTCTGCCTCATTCAGGCGCTGCTGGGGGCCCGGCCCAAGCCACTCCCGGAAGTTCAGTCAATTCCACGGGGTCTCCCCCACGGCCGCCGGGCTCTGCCCCATCCAGGCGCTCCCAGGCTGGTCCAGGTCACTCCCAGAGGCCCAATCGGGTCTACAGGGTCACCCCACGGACCACCAGGCTCCACCCTGTCAAGGCACTCCCAGAGGCTCATAAAGAGTCTCTTCTTAAGTAAATTTTGGTCAACTCTTCTGTAACACCATTTAGATCTGATGATATTTTATGGGTATATTTTGGATGTTCAAGGTGAATGGTTATGAACTTAAGTGAGTTTTTAATTACTTACTAGGCTATAAAATTTCAATGAATTAATGTCTTCTGAGAAAGTCATTTTATCCAAGTTTTTAAATCTATTAACATAAAATTAGTCATGCAACCTTCTTATAAATGTTAATATTTTATACTATCTTCACTATTTCTCTCCTGTTATTTCTATCTTCTCAGGATTATCTATCACATCACGTTATTCAAAATCAAGGTTTTTGCTTTGTTAATCATTTATTTGATTACATTTTAGTTTTATTTGTTATTTTTTGTGTCTACTTTCTTCAGTGTACTCAATGTTTTTACATTTTTTGAGGTTAACATTAGTTAATAAATTGTAATGATTTTCTTCTCTAATGTGTACATTGGAAGATATAAACATTATTCTATTAAACTTTATCCCATCATTTTTAACAGCTTTACAGAGATACCATTAATATATAATAAATTTCATATGTTTAATGTGTAAAATTTGATGTTTTGATACTGTGAAATAATCTCTCCCCCATCTCTAATTCTTAGCAACCAATGATCTGCTATACTTTCTTATATTTCTTAGAATTTTATATATGAAATATATATTTGCATATATATTATATATATATATATATATCGAATCAAAGAATATGCTTTCCATTTTTCTCTGGTTTCATTCACTTGCATGTGGCAAAAATGTTAGATTTTGATCTTTTATGGGAGACAATGCACCTCCTTCAAATCATCCAGAGCCCAGGCAATGACAAATGGAAGTGGAGGTGAGTAGTCTTCTGCGGCCTGGTTCCACTAATACAGTCCTAGCTTGGTGTAGGCATCTCAGTTTCTGCTTGCATGGATCCATGGCTACCTGAACTTCACCTGGCTAACCCCAGCATTTACCCCAGGCTTTATATTCAGGCTGCTAAAGTCTCCTCTGCAGTCCACTCCTGAACAGCTTGATTGCACACTGCTATCCTTAGCAGGACCAACCCTGTCAGCATATTACTGTATCTGTTCTATTGCACCATTCTGCCTCTAAGTTCTCCCTTAATTTCTGCACCCAGGGATTTCCCTTTCTTTCTGTTTGGCTTAGGTCTTTACTGTTGCAGTTTGTATTTTATCTGGTGTTTTGTATATTTATTGGAAATAGTGGTCTGTATCAACTCAGAATTTAGCTGGAAAAAATAGTGGAAATGTTTTTGGCTTCTAACTTAAGGGGGGAAGCAGAGTACTAAGTTTCCATTCTGAAGGCCCATTCTACAGCTTCTTAGTATATAAGTTTAGAATTGTAGAAATTTTCACCATCTTGTTCTATGCCATGTAAAGAGACATAATAGTCTAGCCCTTTTCTTTCAGATATCATCATGAAACCTATAATTAATTTAAATGCATGAGTCGTTGGATTCCAGGATTACCCTGATAGTCTCTAAAGTCTGATGCATTAGACTGAAACATTTTCTCTCTGAAGAGATGTACAGGCATAGCACCAGAGTTCAGAGGAAGGGAAATTGTCCCCATTCCACCTGACATAATATCTGACTGGATTCCAAAGTTAGGGCTGGAAATCATGTGATCTGCAGGACGAGCCTGGAATTCTGGCTCTCCTTAAACAAAATAATTTCAGGAATCTTCTATAAAAATAAAGGAGCACTTTAAGAGAGGTTATGATAACCTATAATATTGTTATAGGTTCATATTCCAGCTTTGCAGCATACTTGTTAAATTACCAAAGTTCTGTGAGATTTTGTTTGCTACTCGGTAGAGTAGAATATTTATAATGAAAATAATGGCTTATTTTAAACTTAAAATGATATTTACTTCATAGGATTCTTGAAAAGTTAAATAAGAATTCACTTAATCCCCTTGGTGTAGATTCAAACATTTCATAATATCTATTATTGCCTCTAGTTATAGTGTATTTTATCGTAGTTATGTTTGAAGAAGACTCATCTTGTTCATTATTGGGCCAAAATGAAAAGCCACATATTGTAGGCTCTCAGAAAGCTTGTGAATCAGTAATCAAGGTCATATTAGAATTCCTAGTCTAATAGAATCATACAAGACAGATCAGAACATAAAAATACCAGAACCAGTGAAATTGGTTTAGAAATCATTACAATTTAAGAAATTTAATGTCACACAATGCATAAAAATGATAGTTAAGGATAAATAGGAGGTCAAAGAGTTCTAAACTTGGTCCCTGAGGGAGCAAGTCTCTTAAGAAAGGGAAATCTTATTACCTTTTGAAACTAAATAGCCTTCATTGAACCCCCATCATCTGAAATAACTTAGTATGCATCTGATTTTTAAAGCCTCAAAGACCCAGGTGCCTGAGTGGCCCATCTCTGTGGAAATCTCCCTTGGCATGTGAGGCTTCTGGCAGAGAAGCAGCCCAGTTCTCTGTGGAACTCTCCACTGGCAGGTGAGGCCTGCTGCACGGGAGCAGCCCTGGGTTCTATGGTCCTCTAGGTTGAGAGATGAGGCCTGTTCTCCTCTGACCAGCTACCTGAGGATCCTAGAGCAGCAGGTCTTTTCTGGTCACCATTGGACCCATGCTGGGGCCCACACGCTTTCCCTCCATGGCCTGGAGACCCTGGTACCAAAGGCCAGCATTCCCCCACCATCACAGTTGTGGTCTGACCTGTGCACTCCAGCAACTGCCTGGGGATCCTGGGCCCAGTGGTCCATGGACTGCCACCATCTTGGGATAAATTTGATATCCAGGTAAACTAGGGTCCCTAGAGTCCTTCAGTGAGCTTCCCGGGTAGCTTGTATCTCAGCACTTTTCCTCTAACATACAAAATGACAAGACATAGGAGCAAAATGCAGTCTCAGAACTCAGCTCTACCCAGAACAAGTCCAAGAGACACTGACACAGGAGAACTTGGAAGCCACATACCTGAAATCTCTGAAATGATCACATCTGAAATAAAGAAACAACTCCATCAAGCCATAGAAGAGATCAGATCAGAAATAATCTCTCAGGCAAAAAATGAAATGACAATAATAATGAAAGAAATGTTCTTCATATCTAGAAAAGAAACAGATAAAAAATAAATGAACATAGGCAACAGATGGAAACACTACATGCACAATTTAGGAATGAATTAGAACACATGAAACAGACTCAAAGAGATTTCCAGAAAATCAAAGCTTTCACTGAACGCTTGCAAAACCACTTGAATGAAGCCAAAGATAGAATTTCAGATCTTGAAGACTGCATGGCAGCTAGCGATCATGAAAGGAAGGATCTCTTAAAATCATCAAGGATCCAAGAAAAGTCAATACAACAGCTGCAAGACAAGGCAAAGAGAAATAATGTCCAAGTAATAGGAGTCAATGAAACAGCAGAAGGCAACACAAATGACATAACAAGAATATTTGCAGAAATAATAGCAGAAAATTTCCCAACATGAAAAAAGATTCTAATGTGCAATAAATGAGGCATATAGAAATCCAACTAGCCATAACCAAAATAAAACCACACCCAGACATATAATAATCATGATCTCAGATATCCAGCAAAAAAAAGAATATTAAAAGCTGCTAGATGAAAGAAACAGATCACCTATAAAGAAAAGTCCTTCAGAATCACAGCAGACTTCTCAACACAAACCATCCAATGAAAAAGTACTTGGAGTGAGATATTACAAGTTCTGAGACAAAACGGTTTCCAACCCAGACTGATGCATCCAGAAAAACTGTCTTTCAAATTTAATGGAGAAAAAATATTTCCACAACAAAGAAAAATGAAGAAATTCATGAGTGCCAAACCAACCTTGCAAAAAATATTGAAAGATATTCTAGACAGAGAAAAAAGAGACGACCATCTCAAGAACAACAAAGGAAAGGAACCCTCAAGTGGAGCAAGCAATTAGACAGATGGCAAAAGTAGGAAGAAAACAGCAAGTAAATAGCATGACAAGGATAAGCCAACATATATCAGTTATAACCATTCATGTAAATGGCTTCAATTTACCAGTCAAAAGAAACAGACTGGCAGAGTGCATTAAGAGACAGAATCCCACAATATGCTGTATACAGGAAACACACTTTACTCAAAAGGAAATCCATAGACTGAAAGTCAAAAGATGGAAAACCATGCTCCATGCAACAGGTTCCCAGAAAAAGGAAGGGGTAGCTATTATGTTTGCAGACAATTTAAACTTCAAAACAAACACAACCAAAAGGGACAAACAAGGTCACTACATACCAGTTAAGGGAAAACTGAAAGAGGATGAGATAACAATCTTAAACATGTATGCACAATATATTGGAGCATCAAATTATATAAGTCAAATCTTAACAGACATGAAAAAACAAATAATCAATATTTAACTATTTTCATAGGGGACCTAAACACCCCTTTCACTCAAAGAGACAGATCAACTAGATAAAAAATCAGCAAGGAAATAACAGACCTGAACCAAATCTGTGAGCAAATGGATTCAGTAGATGGATACAGTGTTCCACCCCACATCAGAATACACATATTTCTCAGCTGCACATGGGACTTTCTCTAAAATAGATCATATTCTAGCCCACAGGGCACACCTACCTAAATGCAAAAGAACTGAAATTATCCATACATATTATCTGACCTCAGTGCAATAAAATTGGAAATTAATGACAAAAGGAACTCCAAAAACTCTATAAACATTTGGAAATTAGAGAGCAACCTCCTGAACAACCAATGGGTCACAGAAGAAATTAAAGAATAAATTTAAAAATACCTACAAACAAATGACAATGCAAATACAACATACTAGAATCTGTGGGATGCAATGAAAGCAGTTCTCAGAGGGAAATTTATAGCAATGAACTCACATATAGGAGAACAGAGAGAAAACAAATAAATAACCTAATTCTGTACCTCAAACTTTTAGAAAAAGAAGAACAAGTCAAGTGCAAAGCCCAAAGAAGGGATGAGATTACAAAGATCAGGGCAGAAATTAATGCAATTGAGATGAAGAGAATACTACAAAAAAATAAATGAATCAAAGAGTTTATTCTTTGAAAGAATAAATAAAATTCATAAACCCCTAGCCAATCTTATCAAAAAGGAAAGGAAAATACTCAAATTAATGCAATAAGGAATGAAAAGGATGAAATCACTACAGATCCTACAGAAATTCCAAACATCATTAATACCTACTCTGAAAATCTTTACTCTAACAGGATAGAAAACTCAGAAAAAACAGATTCCTAGAAATGTACAAACAACCATAGTTGAATCAAGAAGATATAAAAATCCTGAAGAACCCAATATCAATTAATGATATTGAAAATGTGATTAACAACTTACCGACAAAGAAAATTCCCAGCCCTGATGGATTCACAGCAGAATTCTATAAAATATTCAGAGAAGATTTAATGCAAACACTCCTCAAACCCTTCATTGAAATTGAAAAGGAAGAAATTCTCCCTAACTCATTTCTGGAGGCAAGTGTTATTCTAATATCAAAACCTGTGAAAGACCCAACCAAGAAAGAGAACTATAGACCAATCTCTCTAATGAATATAGATGCAAAGATACTCAATAAAATAGTAGTGAATAGAATGCAACGAATCATCAAGAAAGTCACACACCATGACCAAGTCAGATTCATTCCAGGAATGCAGGGATGGTTCAATATTCACAAATCAATTAATGTTATAAGCCATACCAACAAAGCCAAAGACAAAAACCATATGATAATCTCAATAGACACAGAAAAAGCTTTTGACAAAGTCCAGCATGCATTCATGATAAAAACTCTATGGAAAATAGGAATAGATGATCTTTACCTCAACCTGATCAAAGCATCTACGACAAACCAACAGCCAGTATCATATTAAAGGGACAAAAACTGAAAGCTTCTACTTTAAAATCAGAATAAGACAAGGAAGTCCACTGTCACAACTCCTGTTCAACATAGTTCTGGAAGAATTAGCCAGAGCAATGAGATAAGAGAGAGAAATAAGAGGAATAAGGGTAGGAAAGGAAGAAGTAAAACTATCAGTATTTGATAGACATGATACTTTACAGGGAAGACCCAAAAACTCAAGAAGACTCCTTGTATTAATTGACAAATTCAGCAGTGTAGCTGGACACAAAGTCAACACCCAAAAATCAACAGCATTCCTATACACAAACAACAAACAGACTGAGACATAAACTAAGGAAACCGTACCTTTCCCAATAGCATCCAAGAAATTGAAATATTTAATAATCAATCGAACAAAAGAAGTAAAAGATCTACTCATTGAAAACTACAGTACTCTGAAAAAAGAGATCAAAGAGTATTTCAATAAATGGAAAAATATTCCTTGCTCATGTATAGGAAGAACCAACATTGTAAAAATGGCCATACTACCAAAATTGCTGTATAGATTCAAGGCAATTCCCATTAAACTGCCATCAGCATACCTCATAGATCTAGAGAAAACATTCCTTAAATTCATCTGGAACCAGAAGAGACCCAGAATAGCAGAAGCAATTTTGAGCAACAAAGATAAGTCAGGTGGAATCACAATCCCTGACCTGAAATTATACTATTAAGCTACTATAATAAAATCAACCTGGTACTGGGTAAAAAACAGACCTGAGGATCAATGGTGTAGACTGGAAGATGTAGCCCAAACCACAAATACTCTCAGCCATCTAATCTTTGATAAAGAGGCCAAACAAGCTCACTGGAAGAAAGATAGCATCTTTAATAAATGGTGCTGGAAAAATTCGCTTGCAACTCGCCAAAGACTGAAAATAAACCCAAGTCTATCACCATGCACCAAACTCAAGTCAAAATGGATCATAGATCTCAATATTAAAACAGAAACACTAAATCTATTGGAAGAGAAAGTAGGTAAAAATCCTGAAAATATAGGAGTAGGCGGAGAGTTCATGAACAAAAATCAAACTGCAAGGGAAACACTTCAAAGAATCAAGAACTGGGACCTCATATTACTGAAAAGTTTTTGCACATCTAAAGAAATCACCAGCAGAGTAAAAAGAAAACCCACAAACTGGGAAAAAATCCTAGCTGGCTGTCCCTTGGACAAAGGTCTTCTATCTAGAACACATAAAGAATTAAGAAACATCAACCTCCCCAAATTCAAAGACCTGATCCTAAACTTGGCATCTGAGGTAAACGCATACTTCTCAGATAAAGAAATACAAATGGCAAATAAATATATAAGAATAATTTCATAATATTCAACATCGTTAGTCATTCAAGAAATGCAAAGTAAAACAATGCTGAGATTTCATCTTACCCCAGTAAGAATGGCTAGCATTAAGAAATCATCCAATAACAAATGCTGGCGAGTCTTCTCCACTGCTGGTGGGAATGCAGACTGGTGAAACCACTGTGGAAATCGGTTTGAAGATGCCTTAGCAAACTAGGTCTACAGGTCCCATTCAACCCAGCTATTCCTCTTCTGGGTATTTTCCCAGAAGATCTGAAAACATCACATCACAGTATCACAGTGATATATGTGCACCCATGTTTATAGCAGCACAATTTGTAATAGCTAAATCATGGAAGCAACCCAAATGTCTATCCACTGAGGACTGGATAAAAAAATTGTGGCACTTTTATACAATGGAATATTACTCAGCTATAAAGAAAGACAAACTTGAGGCTTTATAGGTAAATGGTCACCAATAGAGACCCTACTCATAAGTGAAATAAATCAGATGTGCATGTGTAAGCAACATATTAAATCACTAGTGTAAGAACCTTAAAGTATGAATATAAATTAGGAGGTATGATAAACATTGTGAAATGAAAGGAAACTGCTCAAAAGTAAAGAGCAACTGGGATGAGGGAAAAGAGAAAAGGAAGAAAGGGATAATTATATATGTATGTATGCATGTACATGCAGGATGGCTAACATAGTTGTACTACTGACTTAGGTCACTGTATTGTAAGGAACAGTCAATGATTAGTTGTTTGATCAGTCTTGTATGTCTATATTTGTTTTCCTGAGTATACACTTCAAAGTTATTGATATGTAATACAACAGCCATTGTTAATTCCCTGTCACCTTGTCTGTAATTCAATTTTGACTGTACTGTTCTCATGCTACTTTGTAAGTATCTGTCTGTTTGTTAATATGTTTTTGCTCTTTTAGTTTTAAAATTTTAAAAATAGCCTCAAGGTCCCTACATAAATGTGTTCTTGCTTGTGTGCATGCGTGCGTGTGTGTGTGTGTGTGTGTGTGTGTGTGTGTGTGTGCATGCATACCTCCCAGGCAAGTAGTTAACTTGCAAATGATTTTGAAAGAAACCACGCAGGTCCAAGTTCTTCTTCTGAAGATAATATATTTTGAAGTCTTTTCCTTTGGGCATATCTACTTCAAGGATACTTAAAATTACTCATTAAGAACTTTACTCCTGCTAACATAACAGTATGAAGAAGCACGATCCTTAATTCACCAGCTGAATAACACTTTCCTTGTTTGGCTGATCATATTTCATCCATGTCCATCCTATCTTAAAAGCTGCTAATTGAATTGATGTTGTTCTGGAGCATTTTTATCTTCAGGCTTGCCTTTTCTTAAACTATTTTTTTTTTCTGACTTCAGTCTGTGACAAGCCATGCACATCTTAGAATTCTACAGGAACTCCAGGGTTGCGGTATGGCTGTCATGCTAGATCAGCCACTTGGGAGCCAAGACTTCCAAGAACAAGTGGAGAAATGGGCTTCCTATATCTGACTGTTGTCATTCATGTTGCCTTAGGGTTTTGTTCCCAAATCTCTTCCGAGATGATGAGCTTGTCACCTTGGTGGAATTTGGTCCTGACATGCCCCACATACAAATTAATCTAAGAATCACTTCACGCACCCTGAACTGTGTGCTCCTGAGTGCTTCTCTAAGCTCCAAGGAAGGAAAAGCCTGAATTAACTTTAAATACTTGTGCAGTGTAGTAGTTTTCAACATGAATTTTGGAGGACACAAAAATATGGTAATGTCACCCTTGCCACCATCTTCAAATCCATTTCTGTCTCATATGCAAAATATATATTGATTTTCCTTCAATAGATCCAGTTGTTACTGTGGGTCCCACTATTTACCTTGAAAATATTCTCTAATGATAACTACTTATGCTAAAATTAAGCATAAATCTTGTTTTCCCTTCAAATGGCAATCGCCTTCTAAAACAAAAATTGCTACAATTTGAAGAACCGCTTTCTTTTCCTTGATAATTGTCAGGTATAAAATTTCCAAGTTCACCATCTTGTTTCATTCAGATTTTATTGAACAAAGTTACTAGCAACGTGATGTGCTATTTGCTATGAGAAAATTTACAGAGGACATTGACTATGAGGGCTGTAAACTCTCCTTCTGTTACCTCCCAGATCACAGGGATACAAAGGTACAGGATGAAAAATGTTAAGTCATGTTTCTAAAATATTGTTGTGATGATGATTGGGGGTGGCAACCTAAAGGAATGAAGGGATATCCACATGGGTGTTAAGCTTTATTTATCTCAGGTGCTCAGTAGTCCCCTAGTTTTTCACCTTATGATGAAAGGGATGCCCAGCTGCTTTGGAATGGTAGAGCTGTCCTACCTGTTTCTGTGAGGGTATTTCCAGAGACAACTGGCTTGTGAGTTGGTTGATAAAACATTTCTTGAATCTTATCCAAATCTGACTTAGATGAGACACTGGGTTGCAAACTGTTGAGATGATGCTAAGACAAGTGAAGACTTATACATCTGCAGAAGTAGAGCCTAAGTATGTTTTGTACGTGAGACAGACATGAATTTGATAATGGTAGCAAGGATAGGCTGCTATGATATTTTTGTACCTTCCAAAATTCACATTGAAATTTAATGCCCTGATGAAACAGTATTGAGAAGCTATGGAATTTGTAAGTGTGATTAAACTATGGAACTCTGTTCTCGTGAATGGGGTTAAGTACCTTGTAAACAGCTTGAAAGAGAACAATTCCTTTCATTTGCCCTCCCATCTTCTGCCACGTGAGGACACATGTTCTTCCTCTCCACAATATCTAGCATTCAAAACCTCATCTTACAGGCAGAGATTGGCCCTCACCAGAAATTCGTATCTTATGTTGGACTTTCTGGCTTCCACAACCGATAGAAATAAATTCCAGTTCTTTATAGATTACCAATCTCTGGAATTCTGTTATAGTAACGTGAAACAGATTAATAAAATGTTTACCATCAAGCCATGCTTCTCTCATTAGATTAGGAGTTCCTTAAGATCAGAGATCATGCATTATATTTTTTAACTTCCAGGTCAGACAAAAATGGCAGGAAGTGGTTCATTGTTGATAATAGTGACTAAGAATGATAACTAACAAAGACAGTGGATTCTGCTATTTCCTCCTTTGTTCTGCTTTTAATCAAGATGTGAACATCTGGCAGGCTCCCTCCCACCCACTTCCCTTCCCATCTCTAATCCAAAAAGTAAAGATTGTTCACTCTTATTTGTTTTGTTTCACATATAATGTACTACAGCACATTCCATTTTCTATTTAATCTCCTAGGATTCTCTTTTTTCTTTTTTGACTTTCAAAAAACACCAATTTAATGAAATGTCAGTCTGGTGTAATTAGGGAATCCCTTTGACAAGTACCCATAATGCAACTTGTGATTTTTGTGAGTTCCAAGTGACATCACTAACACTTAGCATAGGTCAAGGTGGAACTGAACAGAAAAAAAAAAATTGTCCTAGCACTGCTGTAGATTTTCATTGCTCTCTTTAAGGAAATGATCTCTCTTCTTCTGACATTAATTATTCTTGAATTATTCCTGATAATCTAACCCTTTCCAAATCATCCCTAAGTCTATTTTCATTCTTCATTTTCTTACACATTTATTCACAAGCATTTATCAAATATCTACTACAAGCTAGAAACTCTTCTGGGGACTGGAGATACAATATTGAACAAAGATGAAGTCCTTGTTCTTGTGGAAATTCCATTCCAAACAACAAATAAGGGAAAGAAAAGACACATGGTAGTAGAAAATGTGTTATAAAATAAAATAAAAAAGGCAAGGTTAGTTTGAGCACTCAGAGTAGACTCCTTCCTATTGAATTTTGCCTGATAAGTAAAGGTCTTATTGATAAAATAGTACTTCAGAAGAAACTTAAATAAATGAGGGAGGGAACCAAGTTTATAATCTGGGAAAAGAACATTCTAAGAAGATCATACAGGAAGTACAAAAGTCCTGAGGTCACAATATGCTCAGCTTGTTTGAGGAACAACAAAAGGGCCAGTGTGACAAATGGTGGAAATGAAAGTAGAGTAGAGGACACTGAAGTCAGAAAGGAAAAAAGTGCTAACAAAGGGAAGGCATCAGGCCATGGCAAGGACTTTGGCTTTAAATTGGGGACATGGGAAGTCAGTACACGCCTTTGAGGCAATGATTGAACTGATTCAGTGTTTATATTACAAATATATCTTTGTCCACTGTGAAAATAGACAAAGGAGAGGCAAGAACAGAAATAGGAACTACATTAAGTCAGGGAAGAGATATTAATGGCATAGACCACAATGATATTGCCAGACAGAGATGAGGAGGGGTCTGACTCTGTATTTCTTTTGAAGATAGATCCCATAGAATGAGCTGATAGGTTAGAGTTAGGATGAGAAGGCATTAAGGGTTTCTCCAGGATTACTGACTTGGACAACTGGGATAGTATAATTGTCATCTACTGTGATGGGTAAGGTGAAGAAAATGTGTTCAATAAGTAGAGATAGAGAAGTTTAGCAGTTTGCTTCAATCACTGTTAAGTTTTATTGATGTGCAACAGATACGTAAGTAGCAGTATCACATACGCAGAAGGATACGTTAGTCTCAAGTACAGGAAAGAGTGCTGTGCTGAAAATTTAAATGTGGGCATCACCAGTGTGTGAACATTACTCAGAGGCGGGGCTAAGTGAGATCCCTAAACGAGAAATACACATAGAGAAAGGAGTCAGAGTCCTGGGATGCCTGAGGGTTAGAGCTTATGGAGAGGAGGAGAAGGCAAGAAAGGACTCAAACAAGAGCCAAGACAGAATAGCCACTGGGGAAATGTTTTCAAGGAAAGAGGGAGTGAAGAACTCTGACAAAAACCAGAAAGAATTAGCCTTTGTATTTGGCAACACAGAGGTCATTAGAGACCTTATCAACAGGCGTTTTGATAAAATTGTGAAATGTAGGCCTGACTGGAGGGTGTTTAGGAGAGAATGAGAACCAAGGCAGCTGGTAGAACATAGGCAGTTCCATCCTGGTATTCAACTGAACAGGGGAGCAAAAGAAATGGCAGATGGGAAAGAAGCTTATGGGTTCAAGCAAGGTTGCTTTTATCCCAAAAGTTATCTTGGATTTATTTTAACCAGCACACCCTACTAACAGGGTAACTGACAAAATGTGTCCTATGTTTTCATCAGAAACAAACTCCTTCATTTTGTCCAGTTGATTTTTAGACTCTTGAATTCATTCGGCATCAAACCTATTGTAAAATACTGTGATGTTAGAATATTATCACTAAAATATCTCAAATTCTGATAAGCTATTCCAAGTAGCCAAGGGATTTATCATGCAGGAATATTTTCTTCCTCTATTTAAAAACTCTAGAGAAGACAGCTTTATTCTTACAGACATATGACCTTATTAAGGCTGTTCTAAGCATTTTGTTAAAGTAACCAATGAGTTTTCATTTTGATCCAAAACCAGACACATCAGGGATAAGTGCAGGGTGTTGGGCAAGCTCTGGAAGGATTAGGTTATATTTGTGTGAATTTATAGTGAGTGCAGCTTAGAGCATAGAAAAAGCAATGGTTTGTTGGAAACAAGAGTGTCATGTGATTTGAGTGTTACCAAGTGTTGCAGTGACCAGTTAGTTCTTTCCAGATGTTGGGTCCAACTGACCCAATGAAAGAATTGCACAGAACAATTTATTAAAGTGAGAGTTTAACACTTATTTAAAGCAAAAGGAGAAGACAAAGAAGTGCAAAAGAAGTGCTCAAGGGTGTGGCTGGTGAGAGGAGGAGTGGGAGCTTATGCCCCTCCTTTCCTCCATCAATCCAGGGAGGTGTGGCTGGCAAGAGAAGTCTGGGATCAGCACCTCTCTCCTTCCACTGGTGGGACTCAGGCCCAGAGACCTACAAGAATGCCAAGACACAGTATGACCCTGCTAAGACACGCACGATGGACAGGCAGAGTTACAGGTGTGGAAATAGCCCGTGCAACATTAACAGTAAAAGCCAGTAAGTGATCTCTAGCTTTTATTTCCGCTTGATTCCACTCATCGTCTCCCACTCTTTCATCAGCTCTCTTGCTTAATTGCATGATACCTTCATGCTAGTAAACATTTTCTCTTCTCATTCTGGTTCGCTTCAAAACTTCTAGGCCTTCTCTTCCAATTCTTCTCTCCTGTGTCCTACAAGTACACAAAACCTGGATGATCATCCTGTGCCCTGCAACCTTACTCCTACTATATTTAACCTCATTCATGCCTCCGTCTTACCCCCTCTGCTCCTAACACCCCCAAACACACACACAACAGGATAAAATCACCTTACTGCATGGAAAATTACCACATATAAGTTCCAGGTCTAACTTGAATTATATTATGTTTCTGTATACCTTCCTCCTGTGGTTATCCACCTCAGGCTAATAGTTTGCAGTATCCAGCCTGTACTTGAGTCTATTGTTATTGCCAACTAAACTACTTTAACCAGGATATCACGCATGCTATAACCAGTTTTCTCCCTATATGACATCCCTGTGATTGGAAGGGGTCATAACCATCACCATAGTCCACTACCAAAGGAATGGACCCGAAGTCAAGTTGAAAATGACACCTCAGACTTAATATGTTGGGAAGGTAGGTTCTTGGGACAGACATAAAGATCAAGAACCATGTACATCTAGAAGACATCCAGAGGAACATACAACTCCTAAAAACGTTTCAACACTAGTGATATGGCTACCTAAAATAAATTTACAAGCATAAACACAGAAACCAAAATAAAATAGAAAATGAGAAGAGGAAGAAGAAAAATGCAATCCTAAATACTTAGCACACCCAGGACAAGTCCAGAGCACAAAGGAATAAAAGAAATTGGAAGCCAACAAATAGAACTCTCTGAAATGATAGCAGCAGAAGTGAAAAATTAAATGGAAGAGGCCATAGAAAAAATAATCTATAATGTATGGAAAGAAATCACTATCAAAATAAAAGACATTAAGGCAGACACAGAAAAACAAATAGAGAAACTCAGGAAAATGATGGAAATAATGGATGTCACAGACAAGAAATGGAATTAATGAAACAGATTCAAAAAAATGCAGGAGATTAGAAACTCTTTTGAAAGTATCTGCAGCGGATTAAATGAAGGCAAGGATAGAATATCAGACATAAAAGAGAGAAACTTTACCAACAATCAGGAAAATAAAGATATCTTAAAAGTCACAAGTAACCATGAAAAATCAATCCAACAGCTGTACTATGAAGCAAAGAAGAACAACATAAGATTGATTGGAATCGGTGAGAAACCTGGAGAAAGCACAAAAGCCATTAAAAACCTCTTCACAGAAATAATGGCAAAAAACTTCCCAATAATGGACAAAGAATTTAACATACAAATAAGTGAAGCATATAGCCAGGACCAAAATAAACCCACACCAAGGTATATAAGAATCAAGATTCCAGAAACTCAGCATAAGAACAAAATATTAAAAGCAGCTAAAGAAAAGAAACAAATCATCTATAAAGGAAAGCCCATCAGAATCACAGTAGACTTCTCAACATAAAAGGAGAGCTTGGAGTGAGATATCTCAAGCCGTAAGGCAAACAACCTTCAACTCATATTAATGTACCCCACAAAACTATCTTTCAAAATTGGTGGAGAAATAAGATACTTCCATAACACTGAACAACTGAATAATTTAAGACTACCAAACGAGCTCTACAGAATGCTGAGAAGAACATATTAGAAAGGGATAATGAAGACCACAGATACATGAACACCAAAGGAAAGAAGCCACCAGGCAGGGCCAGTAATTAAACAGAGAAGAAAGACAATGATCAAACAATAGAAAAACAACATGAAAGAGAAAAGCCAGTGCATAGCATTTATAACCATCAACGTAAATGATCTCAACCAATCAAAAGAAACAGACTGGCAGAAAGGATCAAGAAGCAAGATCCAACAATCTACTGTATTCAAGAAAAATATTTCACCCGAAAAGAAATTTCATAGACTAAAAATCAAAAGATAGAAAACAATGACCATACCACAGGAACCCAGAAAACAGTGGAGTAACTACTCTACTTGCAGAAAGTGCAAACTTTAAGTCAAAACTGATCAAAAGATACATAGAAGCTCAGTATATACTTGTAAAGGGAAAATTCCAAGGAAAAGAGGTAACAATCATAAATATTTATGCACCAAACACATATTCACCCAAGTATGTAAATTAACAGGCATAAAAAACCAAATAAGGATGAACACTATAGTGGAAGACCATAACACTTCACTCTCACAATTAGATAGATCAACTAGACAAAAATTATACAAAGAAGTATTAAAATTAAACCAAGCCTATGAACAAATGCACTTGCTAGATGTCTACAGAATGTTCCACCCTAAAACATCAGAATGCATATTCTTTTCAGCTGAACATGGGAAGTTCTCCAAAACAGACCGTATATTAGCTGACAAAACATGTTTAAGTAAATGCAGAGAAAATGAAATCACCCCATACACACTGACTATAGCACAATGAAACTAGACATAAACAACAAAGGGAATCACAAAAACTACATAAACACAGAGAAATTAAACAACATACTTCGGGGCTGGGGATATAGCTCAGTGGAATAAGCGCTGTCCTGAGTTCGATCCCCAGTACCGCAAAAACAAAACAAAACAAAACAAAAAAAACCATACTTCTCAAGAACCAAAGGGTCACAGAAGAAATTAAAGATGAAATTAAACAGTATATAAAATTTTTAACAATGCTGATACAACATACCAACACTTGTAGGATGTAATGCAGGGAAATTTATAGCAATGAACTCACACATCGGGAAAACAGAATGAGCTCAGAGAAACAACCTAATGTCAAACCTCAAACTTTGGGAAAAGAGGAGCAAATCAAACCCAAAGCTTGTACGATGGAGGAAATTATAAAGATAAAAGCAGAAATCAATGCAATCAAACTAAGAAAACAACACAAAAAAATCCATGAATCAAATTATTGGTTTATTGAAAGAATACACAAAATTGATGAATAATTAGCCAACCTCATTTAAAAAGGACAGAAAAACCACAAACTCAGGCAATCAAGAATGAAAAAAGGGAAATTACAGTGGAGCCCACAGAAATCTAGGGGACCAAAAATACCTACCATGAGGAACTGGAAATCAATGTCAGAAGGAATCAGAAAAACTACATTAACACATGGAAATTAAACAACACCCTTCTGAACAACCAATGGGTCACAGATAAGATTAAAGATGAAATTAAACACTATGTACTATAAAACAATAACACCAGTACAACATACCAAACTTATGGGATACAATAAAAGTCCTACAAGGTCAATTATACTGATGAATTCACTTATCAGGAAAACAGAACCAGCTCAGGTAGACAACCAAATGTTGAACCTCTAAATTCTAGAAAAAGAAGAATGAATGAAACCCAAAGCCCATACATGGGAGGAAATTACAAAGATAAGAGCAGAAATCAATATAGTAGAAAATAAGAAAACAATAGAAAGAATCAATGAATCAAAAAGTTGGCTATTTAAAAAAATAATTAAAATTGATAAACCATTAGCCAACATTATCAAAAAGGGGGAAAAATCACCACAAACCTAAGCAATTGAGAATGAGAAGGGGAAAATCACAATGGATCCCACAGAAATGTAGGAGATCATCAAGGTCTACTATGAGAACCTATATTCTAACAAGATGGAAAATACAGAAGAAATGGACAGATTCCTAGACACAATCAAAGTAGGCCAAGAAGATACAAAAATTCTAAATAACCCAATATTAGCCAATGAAGTTGAAAATGTAATTAAAAATTTACCAACAAAGTAAAGCCCAGGCCCTGATGGATTTACTGTTGTTTTCTACAAGAAATTTAGAGAACTAATGGCATAAATGTTGGAACTCTTTAAAGAAATTGAAAGAGAAGCAGTGCTTCCAAAATCATTCCTACAAGCATTACCCTAATTCCAAGACCACAGAAGAACACAACCAAAAAGGAATACTTTAGGCCAATCTCCCTAATGAACATAGATGCCAAAATCCTTAATAAAGTACTGGGAAACAGAATGAAGCAAATTATCAAGAAGATTGTGCATCATGACCAAGTAGGATTCATTAAAGGGATGCAAGGATGGTTCACCATATGCAAATTAATAAATGTAATACACCATATTAATAGAACCAGAGAAAAAATCACATGATCATCTCAATAGATGCATTAAAAAAATTTGATGAAGTCCAACACTCATTCATGTTAAAAACTCTACAGAAAATGGGAATAGATGATCTCTACCTCAATCTTATAAAAGCCATCTATGACAGACCCAAAGCTAATTTCATATTAAATGGTCAAAAGTGGAAAGTTTTCATTCTAAAATCAGGACCAAGAGAAAGATATCCATTATCACCACTCTTATTCAATATAGTTCTGGAAGCATTAGCCAGAGCAATTAGACAAGAAAAAGAAATAAAAGGAATAAAGAAAAGAAAGGAAGAAGTTAAATTGTCACTATTTGCAGATAACATGATACTCTACACAGACGAACCCAAAAGCTCCACCAAAAATTCTTGTAAATTTAATATCCAAATTCAATAGTGTAGCAAAGTACAAATTCAACACTCAAAAATCAATAGCATTCCTGTACACAAGCATCAAACTCACAGAGAGAGAAATTAGGGTAAGCACATGCTTCACAATTGCATCTAAAAAAATGAAATACTTAGGAATTGTTATGGTTGATACATTGTGTCAACTTGGGGAGTCTAGAGGTTTAACTAAGTAACTCAGCAGTTGATTTTTGCTGTTTTCTGCTGCCCTGAACAGTTTGCCCTCTGCCATGTGCCCTCTGCCTTTGAGACAGCCAAGTATGGACTGAAACCTCCACAAACTGTAAGCTAAATAAACCTTTCCTTCCTTCATTTTGGGTGTTAGGTATTTTGTCTCAGCAATGAGAGAAAAGTAAGCAAGACAGGAATCAACCTAACAATGGATGTAAAAGATCTGTACAGTGAAAATTATAGTACCCTGAAAATGAAGATCAAATAGGGTATGAGAAAATGGAAAGATATCCCTTCTCTTTGGATAGGAAGAACCAACACAGTGAAAAAGTCTATACTCCCAAAACTGCTATGCAGATCCTAATCAAATTGCCATTACATACTTCACAGAACTAGAGAAAACACTTCTAAAATTCATCTGAAACCAGAAAAGACTTAGAATGGAACAGCAAAAGCAATTCTGGACAACAAAGGCAGGTCAAGGGACATCACAATCCCAAACCTGAAATTATACTACAAAGCTACTGTGATAAAATCAGCAGGGTACTGGCAAAAAAGAGACAGGCCTGAGGATTAATGGAACAGAATAGAAGATGCAGACACAGCTACAAATACACTCAGCCACCTTATCTTTGACAAAGGGGCCAAATGCATTTATTGGAATAAAGTCTGTTTAATAAATGATGCTGGAAAAACTGGCTTTCCACAGGCCAAAAACTAGAATTAGACTCGTGTCCATCACCATGCACTAAGCTAAAGTCAAAATGGATCAAAGATCTAAATATTAAAATAGAAATGCTAAATTTACTGGAAGAGAAAATAGCCAGTAATCTTAAAGATGTAGTTTTAGGCAGACTCCACAAACAAAACCCAGATTGCAAGGGAAATACTACAAAGAATCAACAAATGGGATCTCATCTTATTAAAAAGCTTGGGCACAACAAAAAAAAAATCACCAACAGAAAGAAAAGACAACCCACACTGTGGGAAAAAATTATAACTAGTTTTATGTCAGACAAAGCACTTATACCTAGAATTTGTAAGCAATGGAAAAAAATCAGACCCTCCAAATTCAAAGACCCAATCCAAAAATGGGCCTCTGAGATGAATACACACTTTATAAAAGAAGAAATATAAATGGCAAATAAATGCATGGAAAAGTGCTCAACATCATTGATCATTCGAGAGATGCAAATTAAAACACTGAGATTTCATCTCACCCCAGAAAGAATGGCTATCATGAAGAAATCAACCAATAACAAGTTCTTCCAGTGTCATGGGGAAAAAGGAACACTTTTCTACCATTGATTGGAATACAGACTGCTGCAATCACTGTGGAAATGGGTGGAGATTCCTTAAAAGACTAGGATTAGAGGTCCCATTTGACCCAGCTATTCTCCTCCTGGGTATCTTTTCAGAAGAATTAAAATCATCATACTCCAGTGATATATGTGCACCCATGTACATAACAGCACAATTTGTAGTAGCTAAATCTTGAAAACAACTCAAATGCCCATCAACTGAGGAAAGGATAAAAAAGATGTGACTTTTTATATAATGTAGTACTACTCGGCCATAAAAAGGATTAACTTGAGACTTCTATAGGGCAATGGATGCAACTCGAGACTATACTCAGAGGTTAAATAAATCAGACTCATATGTGCCAACTTCATATTGTCTCACTCGTGTGAAAAACTGAAAGTGTAAATAAGATCCAGTATGTAAAATAAATATTGGGAATTGGGAAGAAACTCTTACAAAGGAAAGACAAACTGTGATGGGGAAAGGGAAAAAGAAATCTATCTACACACTAATAGTCAAGATAGTTATATAGCTAGTTTTTCTTAGTTCATTGAAAAGAAATATTTGTGCTAATGTAATTTGAACAAGATACCATGCCTGTATCCTGCACTCTGAATAACTACTACAAAGACAACAATATGCTATGTATTAATTATTATAACTCTCCTACTGACCTATTTTTGAAACTCTGTCTTATTTTTTTCTCTTTAAAGTAAAAGAAGAGTGCCCAAGAAGAAGAGAAGAAGATGTGCTCTGAGAACAAATGCTGAGCAGAGTGAGTATGGGCCAGTCACAGCAGGAACAGTAAATCATGCATGGTGAGGACAGCCTTGAACTTAATGGCCATTGCATTTTTCTATATCCTCTTTCTGGGGTCAGACTGAAGCTGTCAGATGAAAAACCTCCTTGCACTCACAACACAAGATTGGTATCTGATGCAGGGATTGACCTGATCTCATGCCAAAAACCTGATATTGGGTGCAGGGCTTTGCTTGATCTTGTCACGTTCCCATGCCAGAACTGAAGACAGCATTCTTTGAAGGGTGTTAGGTGGAGGGTTTAGGAGCTGCTGCTCTGTGCCCTGTCTTCATGGTTAACAAGTCCCTGCAGTTGACAAGTCATTCCCAATTGACCCAATCACTTACTTGGCTATGCCATAGTCTACTGCCTCAGAAGCTTAGCATGGAGCAGAAGAGTGCTAGGTGCTTGAAGGATGACTTAGGACTGCAACAAGGATGGAGCTTGCAGATATAGAACTTCAGGTACTTTTATAGGCAGTTGGGTCCATTGAGCTGGGTCTTTCTAACTGAGCTACTGTGTCTCAAGCACTTGTTCCTCTCCAGTTTGTGTGTTGAGCAATGAAGACACTCACTTAATGGTTACTGCATTGCCTCATGCCCAGTATTTTTATTTCATAGATGAGGAAGCTAAAGTTCAAAGAGGTTATTTTTCCATGTAGCTGTTATATGATCTAATCTGATACTTTTTGTGTGTGTACCAGGGATTGAACTCGGGACCTTGTGCTTGCCAAGTAGGTGTTTATTTCACTGAGCTATATCCCCAGCCCCCTAATCTGACTCCTTTGAGTTCACAGTTTTCTGGTTAATTGTCTCCAGTTGTACAGACCAAAGAGGGAGTGACTGTCAGCAGCTAATAGGAGGGGTAAATGGAGGCCTGGATTATGTTCAGTATTAGGAATTGGGAATAAATTCAAATGACAGGTTGTTGAGGAAGTCTGGAAGATAGGAAAAAGGGTTTCTCTGAGCTGTCCCTCTGCATTGTAGCTTGTGTGGTTAGCCTTCTCTACTTGTTCTGCTTCTGAGCAGAGATGCCAGCTTCACCTACTTCTCAATGCCTCTGGCTCCAAGGCACACAGATGGCTCAAGCCTAGACCCACAGTGTGCCGTCCAAGTGCCTGGGACCCCCTTTCTGTTATGGGATAGAACTGCTTTAAGGCTACAAAGGGAAGACTGGCCACAAAACAATGAATAGAAAAACAAATAATGAGGTCATTTGTTTACAGTTGTCGCCTTGTATGTCATGGTAACAAAACAAGATCTGGGCAGAGAGCCAACAATGAAGACAGGAAGCACTGGATATTCATACAGATGCATTGTCTTGATTTTGTTCTTCAAACTTGCATAACTATCAGTTTTCTGATACCTGGACAATAGCTTTTTACTCTTATGCTTGTAGAATCCTAAGAGTCAAAATATTTTATATTTATGATGGACTTCATCCAGTCTACAGTATGAAGTATTTGTTAGTTCAAATTTTGTTAAGGAAGTTTTTAAAATCTGAGTAGAATTGATCTGGCTTCCTGATATTCACTAGCATGTCAAGTTTTCCTTTTTTCCAGTATGCTAAATCTCACCGTTGTTGTCCCAATATTACATACAATCTGTAAACATATTGGGAACATGGACACCCTGAGCACTTATTAAGGTATCAGTGGGTTTTTGTTATTTTTGGTTTGGGTTTTTGGTTTGGCTGAAAGTCACAACGCCAAATGAGAATAATGTGAAATTTATAGTGGAAAAATATGTTTATGGTATCCAGAAAATAATTTTATTGATGCCTAATATGCTGGTAATATCTTCCTGACTTCCCACTTTGTATGAAAACCACCTGTAGACAGCAATGCCATTCACTGAAGACATGAGTGGAATAGGTTCTAAAGAAGAGAAATGAATTTGACTGGGAGGTACACTATACATTCCCTCATGGTGGAGGTAGACATGGACCTGGGTTCTCAGCATCAGGACATGTGAACTGGTAGTTCGAAGGAGAAGCCCAAGGTGAAGCTGGAGAGGTATCATCACCTCAGAAAAGATGGTTGAAATGATGCAGTGTGAGCAGTCCAAACAGAGGAAAGCCAAATATGAAAGCCTCACCATGTGAGGAATACAAAGACTAAGCAGATCAGAGCATTGAGAGGAGAAAATGATGTACTAACTATAAGGAAAAAAAATGTTCAATTATGAGATTAGGAAATAAGGAAGAAACAAGATCCAAACAACATGCAATATTCCAGCACTACCTTAGATGACCTAAAAGTTATTGTATCCTCAATTAGACAAGTAGAAATTTTTGTTAAGGAATTTTTAAAAACTGAATAGAATTGATCTGGGTTCATGATATTTAATTAGCGTATCAAATTTTCCAGTTTTTTCAATATAATACATCTCACCATTTATTCTGGCCATAATTGTGTTTTCATAATCTTTTATGATTTTTCCATTAATGGTATACAACCATTTTACTAAATGATTTCTACGTACCTAGATTTTATATATATATATATATATATATATATTTTTTTTTTTTTTTTTTTTTTTTTTTTTTTTTTTTTTTTTTTTTTTTTTTTTTTTTTTTTTTTTTTTTTTTTGGTGGTACTGGGGATCAAACTCAGGACCTTGCACTTGTCAGGTGGGCACTTAAGCCACTGAGCTATATCCCCAGCTCCTTAGATTTTATATTCTTATGACTACTGCCTTTCTACTGTACTTTTCTAGATACTTGTGATGATACAAATACACACAGGTAATAGGACAGGAGTATTTATGATTCATACTTGTTGATCTTGAATTCAATGCAAGTCCAATTCAAGTACTAACCAGAGAGAGGTAGCAAAATGATTTTAAAATTCATATGACAGAATAACTATTCCAAATAGAGAAATAATGAAAGATGATTTTTCTCTACCACATCTCGACCTCACAAGCTCTAGTAATTGTTAAAGTGTGGTTTTGGCAAAGTGATTATAGACACTAGATAGAAGAAATATTCAGCTTCCAAAACAGCACTACGTAAGAACTAGGGTGTGGTATAAGAGCAAAATTTAAGGAATTCATGGGAAGAGAGAAGACTCATTAACAAGTAGTGTTGGTACCACTGATTTTTAAGGCAGAAAAGGGCAGAAGTAGTCATTCCTCAGACCATGCACAAAACATAAATTCCATGAGTTGTAGATCTCAATGTACAAAACAAGAACTTTATGCAAAAGTAAAGAAAATTACTGGAAAAACCCCCAAACTTTAAATCATAAACACAAAGACTACATTAAAACTTAAAAACCTCATGCTGGGGGGTGGTATACATCTATAATTCCAACACTCAGAAGGCTGAGGCAGGAGGATTGCTGTGAGTTCAAGGCCAACCTGAACTGCATAGTAAGGCCCTGTCTCAAAAAGACAAAAGAAAAATCTCTGAAAACCTCAGTATAATACACAGCAGCCATCTGGCATCAACAAGGTCATCCATGCACTTCCAAGATGGCTCTCATCCCTGGCCAGCAAGCTGGTTCTGGATATTAGCTCAAGAAAGTCAGGATTGTTGTTCAGGGACTTCAGTTTCTTCACATGTGGGCCTTTCCATGTGGCCTAGATTCCTTACAAAATGGGAGCTAGGTTAGAAACTTAGTGTTCCAGGGACTAAGGGAACATTTCTAGTCTCTTGAAACCTGAACATACCATTACCACAAGATTGCTGCTGCCATACTGCAATGGTCAAGCCTACTCAGGAGCAATGGGAGAATAATCAAAGAATTTCTTGATTTCCTACATCTCGTTTGTCAGGCCATAAATAAATTTCATTGTGCCACTGACTGGAAGTCTAAGTCTCCCCATCACTGACATCAGGTTCGGGTATGGATGAGGCTCTCTGAGTGTGGCTCCTCTCAATCTGAAAACATTCAGTGTCCACAAGGCCAACATGTGACAATAGAGTGAGCGTAGAGTAACTAGGAGTCCTGTGCAAAAGCAGGACTCAGTCACAGAGCTGCCCCAGGCCCTCTCCAAGTTTTCCACTCACACCGGCACCTGTTGCCAGTTTCTTAATTAGGAAAATTCCTACTCCTTGGGAATCAATCTGCAGAGCTATTGGCTCTGCTCGCTGGATTCTTAGTTCTTTCCTCTGAGTCATCCTTCTGCTTCCGGAATAAATAACCCATATTGCATCCAATATGACTTTTCTCTGCCTGCTTCCTTTCCTGTGCTCCTTTGAGGGATCTAATCCATGTTTCTTCCCAAGACAGACACTTCTCTCTGCCTTGTGGGCTGGTGAGGCTGCTATGGAATACTCCTCTTCATACAGACTATCTCTGCTTTTGGAGTTAAAGTATCTATAATTCTTAAGCACACTCCTTTTGATGCTGATGAGTTCCACTAGGTACACTCTTAAATGTTTTTGAAGTCTTACCAAAAGGTCTTAAAGCTATGTTCTTTAGTTATTTGCTCTGAGCCTATGGTTTCCTAGTTGAGTTCTGATATTGGTTGTGGATATTTTTTGTTCATTTTATGGCAAAAAGGTAAAAAAAAAAAACTCATAGCAAAATAATAGAGAATAACAATAGTTAATACATTACATGTTGTTATTTTTAAAGTAGTTGCTCAGTGATAAGTCACAAGGCAGCCAGCCTCACCCCCCTTGTGGGAAAACTTTAACCTTCAATATTTCTCTAGTTCCCTTACCTGTTCCTCTTCAGTTCCCCTCGGCCACAAAAGCTGCCCCCGCTCTCATTCACTCTGGCAGTCCACCTGCTTGGGTCATTCTGAACTGGGCCACTCCTGCCGTTCAGGCTTCTGGCTTGGATGCCCGCCCGTCCGCTCAGGGCTCGGCCTGTTCTGACCCAGGGACATCTCCTTACCCCACCCCACCCCCGCCAGAAAAAAGAGCTTAAAGGTCCACGCTTTCCTCAGCTCGGGGCTACCTTGGTCCGCTAGGTAGCCTGCTACTCTGTCCCCCCCCAATAAAGACTTCTCTCGTGTCAGAAGGTCTGTTCTGGTTCCATGTGGGGTCTCGATTTCTATCATTTGGTGCCAAAACCCCCCCGAGCGGGGACCCCTCCCCAGGTCCACGGCCGACCACTTCTGAAGCGGACCACGAGCCTCAGACCTGCCACATTGCTGACCTCCGCATCCACACATCACTCACTGCTAATCGTAAGTCCTCTTTCTCCTGCCCCCCCCACATGCCCATTTCCCCTATTCTCCCATCCACCTCGCCTCCCTCTTTTTTCATTTCTGTGACTGACTAATTTGAGGATCGCTCCAGCCCCTTCAACACCAACTGGCCACCTTTCTCTCCCCCTATGGACCTCTTACAGCGAGGTCCTTCACGAAACCTTCTACTTTGATCCTCACTTGGTTGGCTTCTTCTCCTTCCTCCTCCTTGACCTTCTCTCTGTGACTTAAACCTTGTTCTTCTCTTCTCTCCCTGAAGACCACTCTGTCGCACCATGTGAACAGCTCGTTCTCCCGGCTTCACGCCTCGGCCTCTGCGGCCCTCTCCCGAAATCGTGTCGACACGTCGAGCCGCTCCTTCCCATCTCTTGACCCGCTCCCTGACCGGAGACGTCCACTCGGGGGGCCTGGGTCTCTCACCTTCTCATGACCCCCTCCCTGACCAGAGACGTCTGCTCAGGGGGCTTGGCTCTTTCGTCCCATTTGGGACCTCTCTTTGTCGACAGTGGTCTTCAGTTTTCTCATTCTCTGTTCTCTCTCCCAGTCATCATGGGTAACACCTCCTCCCTCCCCTGCTCTCCCAGCACCTCTGTGCTCCATTGCCTCAAGTCTGTTCTCCACGGCCCCCTGAGCCTCTCTGATCTCAAAGTCAAACGTCTCACCTTCCTCTGCCAAACCACCTGACCACAGTATAAACTAGATAATGGGTCCATTTGGCCACCTGAGGGTACTCTTAACTTTAACATCCTACGAGACTTAGACAATTACTGTCACCACAATGACAAATGGTCTGAGCTGCCTTATATCCAAGCTTTCTTTGCCCTCCATAACAAGCCTCAACTTTGTCTTTCCTGTAGCCCCCAGGAGATCCTCCTGGCTAAATCCCCACCTCACGACACCAGTACTCTGACGACCCTCCCCAAATTTCTTCCTTCCCTGAGCCACTTGATGACCCACCCCTTAGGCGACCACTGGCCCCTTCCCAGGCCAACCCTGATGACCCCTCACCATATGGCCCGGCTGTGGGCCCAACCCCAACCCAACCAACTCAGCTGACAGCCCAACCTCCTTCCCTCTACCCTCCTTTGCCCATTTCTGAGCCCTCTCCTCTCCTATCCCCACCTGCCTCTCACACCTGCTCCAAAACGGCCTCACTGGCTGCTCCGCCTGCCCTTCCTCTCCCACCCTCATCTGGGCTTTTCCCTCTGAGACAGGTGGCAGGAGAGGAAGGACTCATCTATGTCCATCAACCTTCGTGTCTCCCTGATCTTTCACAGCTCAAAAAGCATCTTGGCTTTTTCACTTCTGACCCTTCCTCGTATATCAAAGAGTTCTAATACCTGACCCAGGTGTACCAACTTACTTGGAATGACCTCTACACTCTTCTCTCTTCCACCCTCACTCCAGAGGAAAAAGAGACTGTCTGGCTAGCTGCCCAGACCCATGTAGACGAGATGCACCGCACGGATCAGACCTTCCCCCCAGGGGAACAGGCAGTCCCTAGGGTTGATCCCCGATGGGACTATCAGTCCAACACTCCAGGTCCCCTAGCCCGAGATCGAATGATCATCTGCCTTTTAGCAGGCCTCAAAAAGACAGCCCGTAAGGCAGTTAACTGGGATAAGCTCCGTGAAATCACACAGGAGCCCACTGAAAACCCTGCTGCTTTTATGGCACACCTATCAGAAGCCCTCACTAAATTTACACACCTTGACCCAGCCTCAACAGAGGGCCAACTGGTCCTCAACACCTCCTTCATCTCTCAGTCAACACCTGACATTAGAAAAAAGCTCAAACGCCTTGAGGAGGGACCCAACACCCCCCGCCGTGAACTTTTAAACCTGGCCTTCAAGGTTTTTAATGGCCTCGAAGACATGGAAAAGGAGGAAAAACTTGCCAGCACCAAACAAAAATGCCAACTCCTCACAGCAGCTCTCAAGCCTCAGACCCCCAAGCAGTCTGCTCAACTCCCAACCAACAGCAGCCTCTGAGACCTTGCTTCAAACGTGGACAAGAGGGCCACTGGGCGCGATCATGTCCTAATCCCCAACTGCCCCCGGGACCCTGCCCACAATGTAAACGAACTGGGCACTCAAGGTAGATTGCTCCTTCCTACAACGGGAGGAGTCCTCTGCCCCCACTCAAAAGCCCAGACCTCAGCCGTCCCTGACAGACCTGCTTGGTTTGGCCAGAGAGGACTGATGGGGCCTGGGACTCCAAACCCCCACCGACGAAGCAGACAAGATCCTGCTGTCATCTGAGGAGCCCAGGGTAAAAATCCAGATGGCGGGTAAGTCAGTTTTCTTCCTCACAGATACAGGGGCCTCCTGGTCCATTCTCCCCAGCTTTTCTGGTCAAACATTCCCATCTAAGATCACGGTTGTTGGGGTCGAGGGTTCTCCCCAGCGCCCTCTCACCACAGGCCCCCTACCTTGCTTGATTGGCTCTAGGTTATTTACTCAGTCCTTTCTCATAATGCCTAGGTGTCCCACTCCCTTGCTGGGGCGTGATGCACTCACCAAATTACACATTACACTCTCCTTCCCAAAACCTCTTTCACCATCACTGCTCCTAGCCATCCTCCCGTTCTCCCCATCCCCACCCACAGGTAACCAGTCAGACCCCTCCTTTCCATTTGATGGTGTCGACTCAACAGTTTGGGACACTTCACAACCCACTGTGGCTCGACACCACCGTCCTGTTATTGTGACTACCCAGGATCCCTCCAGTTTTCCCAACCACCCCCAGTTCCCTTTTTCACTCAGGCACCGACTAGGGTTAAAGCCCCTTATTGACCGGCTCCTCAATCAAAAACTCCTCATTCCTACACATTCCACATACAACTACCCTATCCTTCCCGTTATCAAACCCAATGGCTCTTACAGGGTTGTCCAAGACCTCCGCATCATTAACTCAGATATCCGCCCTGTCACCCCCGTAGTCCCTAACCCGTACACTCTCCTCAACCATATCCCACCCGGCACGACCCACTTCTCAGTTCTCGACCTTAAGGACACTTTCTTCACTATTCCCCTGCACCCCTCCTCCCACCCACTTTTTGCCTTTACCTGGGAAGATCCCATCACACAGATCACTTCACAGCTAACCTGGACCGTTTTCCCACAGGGGTTCAGGGACAGCCTCCACTACTTCAGCCAGGCTCTCATGACCGATCTGGCCACCTCAGATCTCAAACCCAGTCAGCTGCTCCAATACGTAGATGACCTGCTCCTATGCAGCCCCTCTCTTCACCTCTCTCACCTCCACACCACTCTGCTCCTAAACTTTCTCTCCCAAAAGGGCTACCGTGTTTCCAAAACAAAGGCACAGCTCTCTCTCCCCTCTGTTCGTTATCTGGGGTTCCAACTTACACCTACCACGAGGGATCTCACAGTTGACCGCAGGGAGGCCCTCCGCTCCTTGGCCCCCCCCACTACAAAACAACAGGTCCAATCTTTTCTTGGCTTTGCAGGGTACTTCCCGCTTGTGGGTCCCCCGCTTTGCACTCCTAGCTAAACCACTGCATGATGCTACTCGTGGACCACAGGACAAACCCCTAGCAGAT